>CM021100.1:329948812-330083989 GCA_007115665.2 Sequoiadendron giganteum
TTGCTCACACTCACAACACAAATTCTCTATGCGCAAGTGAAACTACACATTATCACTTTTCTACTCTACTCTAACTAGTAATTGGAATCAACACACACTTCATACTATTTATTCTCACACAATGATACAGATGATCTTATATATATCCGCAACATAGAATTCAGTTACACTTTGTCAACTTTAGTAGAACACAAAATAATTACAACTGTCGGCTCAAATCAGGAATAATATGCAATGCGTATCCACAACGGTTGGCCACAACTTGGATATGACCCAAACAAGGATGTACAAAAACAAAAATACTTAACCAATTTCTTTCCATACATCTGTGACATTATTCATTCATGAAGTCGGCTCCAATATTAGTAAAACAAAAAATTAGCTAACCTAATCTTGAAACTTCCACACGAATTGATAAGAGCCACTGTGCTTCAATAGTAATGGAGATAATATACCAAAAAACATTTTCCTGAGATGCGCAACATGAAATAATAACATAAAATATTCATATAGATCGATGAACACTGAACTACTGGATGCTTTGTTCTTCCTTGTCAATCTTCAATCTGTCTGCTAATATGATCAAATGATGATATGCATATCTGATCATCGATTAGATTTTCCATCAATGACAACACCAGATGATACTAACAGTGTCTCTTGCCAACACCAAGATGACCCTAGCTGATTTAATGACATGCAAATAAAAGGATGATGAGAAAGTGACTGATTCCATAGCGAGATACCAAACACTTTATTCACAAATAAACATTAAGATTCATGATGCCAACCTTCAATGGATTTTTATTTCCAATTTCCAAATAAAAATCCAAACCAAACTTGAGATGTTGAAATTCCCATCCTTCACTTTGTTATGTACAACCCTTCGTTATTATAAAAATTTGGCTTATAATCATGATGTGAAAAATCCTTCTAGCCATCCTAAAAAGTTTGAATACACACCTCAAAATAGTTACAAAGCTTTCAAGAAACAAAATAGGTTCTTTTTACAACTTAATTCCCCTCAAGAAAATTAACAAGTTGATAACCAAGTGGCTTCCATAAAGATGACAAATTCATATGCATTTTTGGATAGGAATAGAAAATTTAATCCCCTACCCGATACCCTTCACAATATCATGCTATAGCTTGTAGAAAAGAATATGTTTTCCCTACCTCCTATTAGATCTCCTGATCCTAATAAAAAATTACACGTAGGCTATAAACAAAATTCTTATTGCCATTATCAGTGACAATTTATGGACATGATATATAATATTGTAAGAATCTTAAACATCTTGTACAAGACAGGTCATTGATTCTAATCATCTTCTAATTGGAGGTGTGAATGATCAAGGTAATAAGTCCATAGCTCCTCCTAACCAAAATTTATAAATCTTTACAAATCCCATGCTGAAACATACTATTTCATTTGTCAAAGATAGAAAAACAACAAATGATGTGATGAATGATGACATAGATGATGAAAACATAAAAGATGAAAATGAAAATTAAATGATTAAATTCAAAGAATTTATTGAAGTTAGAACTCATAAGGGCTCAACCAAAATTCCTCTTGATATTGCTTTCTCACAAAAAGACATACATAAAAATGCACCCGATTGTCCTCTTTACATAGCTGGAAGAATCAATGACAGGCCTACTAATGGGATATTAATTGATCTCGTCTATGTAGAGAATGTGATTACTAAAGAATTCATATTTCTGCATGAACTCTATCAAGATACATATGAAAAATTGAAATCATGGACCAAAATGCATAATGGTTATTCTTGTTTTGTGATGGGCTCAATAAATCTCCCTTTAAAAGTTGAACCGAAATTGTTAAATGTCTCATTCACCATCATCCCTTCATTAGACCAATTTAATTTGAATTTAGGCTACCCATGGCTTTGCTCCATGAATGCCATCTTGTCAGTTGTGTATACATGTTTAAAATTTCCCTTTGACAATGAAATCTTTACTGTGCATCATAGTGGCTTTAATCTCGTGTCTTCCCGAGGGAACTTTTCACTGGATTTATTTTGGCCTAAGCCTATTGAACCTATCAGAACTTGTGAGTAATACTTTTCAAATAATATCAAAAGTTTAAGGTGAAGCACATGGTAGAATTATCCCTTAGAAATATGCCTCAAACAATGATTGAGCCACCTATCCTCGATGAAACTATGATTGAACCAAAATCCTTTCCAAATATACAACAACAACCTATTACAAATCCTTCACCCATTTCATATAAGAGACCATGAGACAATCAAAACAATCCCATTGTACCTCTTAAAATTAAACAAGTTTACAAAGCTAGAGAGAAAATGGTTGAACAACCTCCTATGGTTCCTTATGTTCCTCCCTTAAAAGAAGAAAATAAATGAAAATTGACAAATGTAAATTGACAATAGATTGAAATGAAAATGAAATGTTAGAGAGCATAGGCATAGGCGTCGTTCTATTGCTCGTATATTACAAAATTGAGAAGAAAAGAGAAACATAGAGAACACAAATCTGAACTTTCCTGAAGCAATGCGTGATGATTCTATACCCTTGCCGCAACATAAACAAGAAATTTCCAGAGACATTATCATTTGACCCCTTGTTGTGATTAATTTAGATGATGGCATTGATATTAAAAAGATTTATGTACAAGTGTATAATGAGTTGAATTCATTGTTCTCATCCTCCACGAGCTTAAATGATAATTCTCCTAAGAAGAGTGTTGAAATTAGTATGTGTCCTATTTCAACACTTGATGTTGTCCCTTTGGCTATTTGTCCACCTTCTGTATATACCAACTGAGATTGGGATGTGGATGACCTGCTATAGGTTGAATCGCATGTACCTTACTATTAGTTTACATTATTTTTATTTTCATGTTTCTTTATGTGATTTCTTGTGCATAATGTGATCCCCTATGTTTTCTCATTTAATTTATTTCTCTCTTTTTGTGCATTCCTCTATTTGTACCTACATTCTTTTATATGTCATAAACATTTTTACCTTTTTCATTTTGTGTTTACCTTTTGGGGATGATGCAAGGTATGGAGGCATTTAGGTCTCTTCCAGATTGACTCGAAAATATTTTTCTTTGTTTTTGTTCTCTGTGTCATTCTTTCAGTTCTATGAGTATTTGGGGAATGATGATATTTTCGAGCTCTATGACAACATTATAGAAAATACATATTGACCCCAAATCCATAGATCCCTTATGTATTTATGGGGGCAACCCCTTCCTCCTTTTTCATTATGTAGCTTTATTTTAGAAACATATGACTTGTCATATGGGTTTTCGAGGAAAGCTCTCATGTCTTAGGAGTAAACATTAACTACTTTAAAGAAATTGCTCACAACAATGGTGTTAGCAACTGATTTAAACTGGGGGCATACATCAATGATATCTTTTGACATTTTGTATGTTTCATGCTGTGATTTTATTTTTTCTTGTGATGTGCCCTTTTCTTGGTGGTTTCATTGGGTTTGATGTCCTCCAAGAGTGTGATATTTCTTAGCATACAACTTTCCTCTTGGTGGTGATGTGACACATTGCATTCTCTAAGTTTCAAATCTTTTACTCTTGACTTGTCCTCTCTTGGAGACATTAGGCACGATGATCCCTAAGAAGAAGACCTTACATGAACGAAGAAAGATCCCTTTGAAAAAAACCTATATACATAATGTTCATAAGTGTTTGGAATAATACAACTTGTTGACCTTATGAAGCTTGAAGCCCTAATTCAAGGCCACCTAACATAACACACCTTGCTTGGTTGTGGTGCCCTGCCATGTGCATAGGTGCTTATCATAACACAACTTGTTAAGCATGAAATAGGAATGTGAGTGGTACCCTATCAGAGTTATTTGAGGGATAGCTTTGGTATGGTAAGTGCAATGAGAGATGATGTAGAGTCATGACTTTCTCACTAAGCCACCTTCCTAAGGGAAAACTCACCTAGTGGACGACCTGAGGTTCCACTACCTCAGAGTGAGTAGATGTGTCATTTGCATAGTGTACATTGAGTTCTACTTGTGAACATTATTTAGAAAAATAGTTGAAACGTGTTCCACATTGTGTTGGACAGTTAAGGCTTGATCCTCCCCTCTTCTCTTGGAAAAATAGCTGAGACATGTTCCACATTGTGTTGGATAGTTAAGCCTCGATCTGCCTCCCTTTTTCTTCTTGTTCTTTCATGTTGTATGATTGTGTATCATTTTCATTGTTGCATACATAGGTATCTTGAATGTCTACTTTAGTGTTAGTTTGACATCAAGTCATAATCTCACTAAAATGGGGGGAAAATGTAGTGACAAAAAAATTATCCCTTTTTCCTTAGTTTGGGAATGAATAATTAGTAATAAACAAGCTTAATGTTTCCTTGATTTAGTGTTGTAATCTGTTTGACAAATACATATTAAGTTTAGATACCTTCTAAATTAAATGGACTTAATGGTGGCTTATTTAGGGTGTTGTAAAGTGTATCTTTACACTTTCACACTAATCTAGGGCTTTATTAATTAATTGAGGTTAATTTTCCTTAATTGGCCCATTTAATTCAAATCTAAGCCTAATTAATTGTAGATTCTAAGGGATAAAACATGACATTCATAAATGATATTACACACCACTTAATTTTACAAGGTGTGTGTCCTAGTTTAGTGACCTAGGACCCATTTTCCACCTGGCGAATGGGTCCTCACTAGGTCCTAGGGCCTTATTTTCACATAACATTTGACAATCCCCGAAGTGTGTCCTAGCTATGTGAGCTAGCACCCATTCACCACATGGTGAATGGGTCCTCACTTAGACCTAGGACCCCCATTAGGATATGTTTTTGGTAGTATTTTAATGATTTCGAATCCTAGATCTGGTGTCAGCTTGTGATATTTAAATTTTAGGATTTAATGATGTTATGTATAAATATAAGGCTATTCCACTTAGTTTCATCCTAAGAATATAGAACTTTTATGCAAGCATCCTAATAGCAAGTTTATGAGATCAAGAGAATTCAAGAGAATTTCTAAGGCATTCAAGGGAATATTATTGAAAGATTATTGCAGCAATCAAGGATCTATTTCACCATGTCAAAGGAATAGAGCATCATGCATGTTGTTGAGCTAATGTGTTGATGTAGCATTGAAGATTCAATTCAAGAATTGTTTCTAATCAAATTTCATGATCAAGATTTACATTCATTGATGCCCCTTCATGCTAGTTTGTAGATTTGATATCCAAGGTTTCAATTAGCGATTGGTGAGTTATTACATATTATTGTTCATTCATTTTTCCTTTCATGTTTCATTTTATTTCAAGGTTTAATTACCAAAATGGGTTTTGGCCAAGGAAAACCCCTATTCCCAAAAAAACAACATTTTTCTCCTCTTTGATGTGTGATTGGAGGTTGTAGGTTGAAGATCAATTGAAGAGAAAAATTACAAAATTTGTCAAAGTTGTCAAAGTTGCTGAGAAAGTTGCAAAATCATGAAAACTGAGCTACAAGATTTATTTCCAGGTTTTTGTCAGTCTCCAACTAGGATTTGTGAGTGCAGACATTGAAGAACATAACCTAGAAATTGATTTTCCAGAACCCTAGCCAAAACCCATTCGCCATAGGGCGAATGAGTCCTTAGTGAGGCCTAAAAAAACACTTTTTGCGATAGGTACATAGCATTTGACCCTCTCAAAAATTCCCTTTTGAGTAGTATATCAGTTAGGTTTGATTTTTGATATTCATTTTTTTTTGAAGAAATGTACTTCGTGGCGAACCCCCATGCACACTCCCCAGTAAGTCGAGGAATGGATGCAAAGTAAACTGTCTACACCACTTCGAGTGTCGAACCTGATGGGGACATCAAGTGGGCCCCAACATGACAGAGGTGGCCAGGCTGAGGGAATGGACCTCGAGACCTCCCACATGAAGCTATATTCATTTACACATTATAACCTCATAATTGAATGAAATATAAGTTAAAATTAGGTGCACCATCTTGATTACATTTTGGTCCACCTTTTTTGTTTTTGTTTAAGATCATTACTTAAAAGATGAGTGGTGTACAATGTAGAGGATTGTATATGATATAATAAATGTTATTAGCTATATCATCCACCTTTATTTTAACATTATAAACTTGTTTCCATAGTGTATATAAATAGTAGTAGGGATAATAGAACGACATGAAGAATGTGTGAATAATGGATAAAGTATAATGATAATACATAAGGAGAGGTAATACCATGGTTATAGAAGGATGAGATGTGAGTAAAACACTAATGGAGCTAAAGATAGAGGGAAAACTAAAGGCAAGAATGGAAGTAGTGGTTAAAATAGGGGAGAAAACATGGGTGTCCTAGAAGCTAAAGGGGGAAATTTTGAAGGAGAGTGCCTCGCAGAGAGTGAATAATAAGAGGAGACACAATTGGATTAAACTATAAAAGTATCAATGTCACAAATAATATATCTACAATATATGGGGAAGAAAGTAATGTGTCAAGTGTAAAAACATTGTCAATTATGGAGGAAATTGTTAAGGTATCAAAAAACATTTATTCAATAAAAACACATCATGAATTTATTAGCTAAATATGTATTTTTCTCATTTTTAATTTTTTAATTCATGATCCTCTACATATTTCTAAATATATATAAGTATATAAAAATGCCTTAGTATCATTTGATTAACCATATTAGGTTTAAGATGAGAACCCATTGATAAAGGAAAATTATTATCCTAAGTAGATATCAGAATAAATAAAACAATATGTATAAGGGAGATAGAAATATGTATCTATAAAAATAATTATCATACAAATAAATAAAATATTAAGTGATATAATACTAAAATTAAACACTAAGTTGACTACAAGGGTAGGTAATAGCAAGGTAACATAATGAATCAAATATTGGATAACAATAAATCCATGGAGCACAAATAGGAAACTAAAATTAATCCCTAATGAGATCTAAAATATTATAAATCGGGTAGAAGAATCAAATATTAAAACCTATGATGCTGAGAGACTCCCTCTCGCTCTCACACACACTCAAAATCTCAAACAAATTGTTTAAAAAAAAAGAAATTTTTTATTTAATCAAATTTGCAAAATAATATATAACATATTGGTCAACCATTGCATCTCTCAACATGCATACAATCTACTCTCACTCTCACACAGGAACTCCAATTCTATCCTCCTCAATGTTATTTCTCCTTCTATAATTCAATGCAGATTAAAACTCTATATCTACCTTGATAGACACTCTTCTTATTTCTTACACTTATTGTTGTTTTGATATTAAATCTGATGTATAAAACTCAGTCTTGGACAACTTCTCATGCTCTAATTTCACTCCTATCACACACAATAGAACTTTCCACTTATTCCTATGTTGCCTTATGTTCTCTTTTTGTTGTTTTGAGCCTCTAAAAAAGGTGTTTCTCTTTGCACATATGCCTCTTCACCTTCTTCCCTATTCTCTCTTTTATTGTTGTTTTCATATTCCAAAAGAGTTATTTATTTTTTTCTCTTCTAAGGGCTAATCCATTTTTTTTTTAATGAGGCATTTCGGCCTCTAAAGAGGCATTACTAGATGGTACATTATCAATAAGTAGTTATATTTTGTATTTCTGCAACACCGTCATTAAATCATTTTAGATTATTTTCTAATTAAGAGATGTCTCTCTTTGATGTGTTGGAATTCTATGGCTTATCACAATTTTTTAATTTTAAAAAGAAAACATCAATTTTTTCTCTAAACAGTTCTCCAATCTTTTAATATTTTGCTATTTTCAAATCTTAATGTCATGTGAACTTCTTCCCTTTGTAGTAAAAGGTACTCCATGTATTAATGGAGAAATATATGACAAATTAAAACTCTAGAATATACCTCATGACTAATCAATTCAGAGAAGAAACTTTACTTTGTGACTTCATTGTTGTGCAGGGAGTGCAAAATTGGGTATCAGTTGGCGAAAAAATCAAACTTCTTCATATTGTATGAAATTTGTTGAGTAGGCTCAGGATGATGTCCTTTGCAAAACTATTTTTCTGCAGCCCTCATTAAATTTTGAAAATTTAAACTTTCCATAAACCGGCAACACACTTTCAACACTAAAAAAATAAATTTCTAGTGTTAATTTCTCCCAAACGGTTAAATATACAACTTTGATTATTTTTTCACATTTGACATTGTACGTCCAAGAATTTCCCTATAAAATATTTTTACTAGATTCCTTATGGAATTTCCAGAAATATGTTTTTAAAACTGCCTGATGCAGGAGCATCGAAGGTGATTTGCAATCCTGTGTCAACAAAAGGTTGAATTTTTGAATTATGCAATTTTGGATTTTTGAAGTGGATTAATTTTTGGTTTGAAATTCATAATAAAATATGGCAAATGAAATATATTTGAATAATTAAACTTTCCAAATTTATCTCCTTTGCACATTGAACTTGGCTAGTGGGTGAAAAAGTAACAAAATCAGTTTTTCTCAAAAACATTTATTTGCAAAATATTTAAAAGGAATTATGAGGCATTGGAAATTGAATAAGGATTTTTAAAACAATATATTTTTATCCTTAAAATTTAGGGATTGGGGAAAGTGGGTGCCCAATAATTTCCTTGATTTTCTTCTTTTTCAGGAGTTAAAGGCGGAGAATAAAAAACTGCAACATCCTATCATTGACAAGGCTGCTAGAAATGGGTTTTTAATGATTTTTAATTAATTTTTGAAAGTTTTCATGTGAAAAAATAGAAAAGGCTGTGCCATATTGAATAGGCACAAATAAATCATTTTAAATTAATTCTATGACGAGGAGTTAAGCAACGGAAAACCCAATTTTCATTGAAATGTTTTAAAAGGAGAAATTTTGGGAAGAAAAAGCAGGATGGAATAGAATTCTCTCTGAGAATTTTTTCTGGTGTGTTGTTGTAGGTTTGGAAGTGAAGGTACAAAAACAAATGGATTTAAGAATGCATGATTGAGTTTTTGTAGATTTTGTATTGAATTTTGGAAGTGTTTGATGATCATGTTTCACAGGTTTTGGTAGAAGATTTGAAGGAATGAACTTTGTTGTTGTATTTGAATTATTTTGCTGTTGTATATTAGTTGTATATAAATTTTGAAACTTATTATCAGCCCATGAGGCTGCACCATTTGTATTGTTAATTTGGAGAAGTTATTGTGATGTTTGTAGGAGATTATGAATGAACAATCAAGTGTTCATGTTGCTGGTTTTAAATCTATTTTGATGCATCATTTGTGGATTTCACTTTGTTTGAGTGATGTTTTATGACATAGGAGGCATGCATTTTATCCTCCTTCCATCAGTGGTATCAGAATATGATTTCTTGAGTGTGCAAGAAGAAGTGTCGATTGGAGGTAGTTTGCACCAGGACCTGAGGGTGGAGAATTTGTGGATTTTGTATGTAGATGAATGCGAAAGTAGTAAGAAGAAATTTTAAGAGGATTTGAGGAGCTAAATTTCCCATGGTTGTAGATAGATAGCCAAAGGAGGCAGTTTACAATAATATTGGTGAATTTTGGAAGAGGATTTTGTAAACAAATCGCTGAAGGAGGCAGTTTACACAAGTAAAACCTGAGGGTTTGAAGATTAGTGTTGTTAAGGCATTGAGAGGTCTTGAAAATGGAGAATAAAAGAGTTGAATGTATTTTTTATTATCTTTCTAATGATGTTTTGAATGCAGGAAAGAAAGAGGATGCAATAGAGTGTCATGCATGTGACATCAAGGAAGAGGAAGAAGATGACTGCATAAATATTGAGGAACCTAAAGTTGAGAGATGTCTATTGGAAGACATCAAGGATGAGACTCCAGTGATTGCAGTAGTAGAAGAGTGTTCTTTAAAGAAGACCTATGAAGTTGAGAAGGATGATTTACTCATTCAGATTAAAAGAGAATGGGATCAAATTATTGCAAGGGAAGAAAAATTTGCAGTAGTGGAAGATACTGAGGACATAAAAGAAAGAAAACATGATGATTTATTGATGCAGATGGTAGCAGTTGAAAAAGAGTGGGATGAGTTAATCTCAGGTGAGACAAATGTTGCAGCGGAAGGTGAGGTAAAATCATATTTTGATGTTTGCTTTGATGAAGACTTTGTTGCAACAATAGATCAATTTGAAAAAGTTGAATTTGAAGAGTTTAAAGTGAAGATTGCAGCGATGTTATGTCCTATAGAAGGCATTGAAATAGTTAAATTTCAACGAGAAGACATGGTAAAGGAGGAGGAAAAAGGTAAAACAACAATAGAGGTAATGAAGTACATTTTTTTTGTTGAAGGTGGAGGTATATGTTTTATTGTTAATTCTTATGGAATATATTGGTGGGAGGTTAGATTAAAAGTTTTGAAATACATGAAGGGTAGAGGAGTAAAGATGAAAGGATATAATATTGCGAGGTTGCAGAATTTGGTGAATGGGAATATTCTAGTGGACAAGGCAGTGAGGTGAATCTAGGACAAACATAGGTTCTATACATATTTTTGAGTGAAACTCATAAAATATTTCTTTTCTACTGTGCGTTTCTGATGCAGGAGCATCCAAGGTGACTTGCAATCCTATGTCAATAAAAAGGTTGAATTTTTGAATTATACAATTTTGGATTTTTGAAGTGGATTAATTTTTGGTTTGAAATTCATAATAAAATATGGAAAATAAAATATATTTGAATAATTAGACTTTCCAAATTTATCTCCTTTGCATATTGAAGTTGGCTAGTGGGTGAAAAAGTAAGAAAAGTAGTTTAAAAAAAAAAAAAACATATGTTTGCAAACTATTTAAAAGGCATTATGAGGCTTTGGAAATTGAATAAGGAGTTTAAAAAAAATTTAATGTTGATCTCTAAAAATTAGGGATTGGGGAAAGTGGGTTCCCAATACTTGCCTTGATTTTCTGCTTTTTCAGGAGTTAAAGGTGGAGAATAAAAACTGCAACATCCTATCTTTGACAAGGCTCCTAGAAATGGGTTTTTAATGATTTTTAATTAATTTTTGAAGTTTTTCCTGTGTAGAAACAACAAGGGTCTTTCCATATAGAATAGGCCCAAATAAAGCATTTGCAATTAATTCTATGACAATAGGAGTTAAGCAACGGAAATGGGAGGAAAAAGTAGGATGACATAGAATTCTTTATGAGGTTTTTTTTTGGTGTGTTGTTGTAGGTTTGGAAGTGAAGGTACATAAGCAAATGGATTTAAGAATACATGATTGAGTTGTTGCATATTTTGTATTGAAGTTTGTAAGTGTTTGATGATCTTGTTTCATAGTTTTTGGTAGAAGATTTGAAGGAATGAACTTTGTTGTTGTATTTAAATTATTTTTCTATTGTATATAAGTTTTATATCAGTTTTGAGACTATTATTATCAAACCATGAGGCTGCACCATTTGTATTGTCAATTTGGAGAAGTTATTGTGATGTTTGTAGGAGATTATGAATGAACAATCAAGTGTTCATGTTGCCGATTTTAAATTTGTTTTGATGCATCATTTATGCATTTCACTTTGTTTAAGTGATGTTGTATGACATAGGGGGTATGTGTTTTATACTCTTTCCATCACTACCCATGGAGCCTTAAAATGATGTTTTGATGAAAGCTTCAAATTGGTAGTTTGATTGTACAACATAGTTCCTTATGCTGAGAGATGCCAAAACAAAGTGAAGAAAACCAAAACTGAAATAGAAAACTACAAATCTTTTTGGTTGATGCTGATAACTCGTTCACCTAGGATGTTCCTACATTAGAAAAACCAAGTAGAAATATTGTGAGCATAGGCTCATGATGGTGGAGTTGAGTGATATAATCACTCTTTGAAATTATGAACAATCTACAATGAACTCCATCGTTGTGTCAATTAAACCAAAACTATTTCTTCCTTTTCTTCCAGCACCTCTTTGAAAAATGTTCCATCTCCTTTCGACAACATTGCATTCTCTTCCTTCTCCCCCTCGTGGAATCATGTCCACCAAATTATGACCTCCTCCACCAAATTTTCTCTATTCCCTTCTTCTCATTCATGGAATCAATTCAACCACTAAATTTCCACCTCCACCAAATCCCACCTACAACATCCTCTACCCTTTCTACATGCAACCACGCAATATCTACACACAATTTTGTAATTGTGTCGTCTACTTCCACTTTTGCAAACAAATTAAAATTAACATTTACCTCTTTCTTTTTCGTAATTGCAACATCATCCTTTGCTGTACAACATCTTCCACATCCTCGCTAGCTGCAAAAAAATTTCGTCTCACTTCACTACAAAAATGATCTTTGATATCCATTCTTCTTTAATCGCCAACATTTGTGTGAAAAAATCATCTTTGCCATTCATTATGACCTCTTCACTTCTTAATTCCCTCTTTTCTTATGTTTCCTCCATGCCTTCCTCATGGCATGTCTTTGTTGCAACTTCTTCGATAGGGGCTACTCTCACATCTTCCTCATTCCTTCTTAGGTTGTTGTCCTCACTCTTCTTCTCACTCCTCTTTACCACTTTCCTCTCACTCTTTCCAACATTCTTTTCCAATTTCTTGAGCCTCAGCTCAATCTTTCCCACTTCTTCACAAACTATCTGTCACATATTTTAAAACTTCTTATTCTCCACTTTCTTCCAATATTGCTCCCAAAATAGTATTTTCATAGATCTCCTCATGACCCATCCCATCTTCATCTATTGCAACCTTCAACTCACATGCTCTAAAAAAATAATCTCTTTACGATTTTAGCTCTCAATCACTCAAGACTTCACACACCTACAATGATTCTCCCAAGCTCTTCACAATCACCTTCATCTACCCCCAGTATTGGTGTGGACTTCCTCATGTTAGGTGGTATTTCCACATGCTCATAACCCCTTTCTTTCATACCAATTGATGCAGAGATACTCCCTCTCGCTCTCACACACACTCAATATCTCAAAGTTCAGATTGTAACAAAACAAGAAAAAAACAAATTTCGAGAAAATTTGAAAAAAAAATACAATAGATCGGCGAACCATGGCCTCTCTCAAAATGCATTAAATCTACTCTCACTCTCACACAAGTACTCCAATTCTATCCTCAATGTTATTTCTCCTCCTATAATTTAATGCAAATTAAAACTCTATATCTTCCTTGCCAAAAACTCTTCTTCTTTCATACACTTATTGTTGTTTTGATCTTCAATCTGTTGTATAAAAATCGGTCTTGGATAGCTTCTCATGCTCTAATTTCACTCTCATAATACACTACAAAACTTTCCCCTTATTCCTAAGATGCCTTCTCTTCTCTTTTTGTTGTTTTGAGCCTCTAACAAAGGTGTTTCTCTTTGCACATATGCCTCTTCACCTTCTTCCCTATTCTCTCTTTTGTTGTTGCTTTCATCTTCTATAAGTGGAATTTATTTTTCTCTCTTCTAAGGGTTGCTCGAGAATCCTTTTTTTAATGAGACATTTCAGCCTCTAAAGAGGCATTACCAGATGGTGTGTTGCCAAGAAGTAATTATTTTTTGTATTTCAACCACACCCTCATTAAATAATTTCATATTATTTTCTAATTAAGATATGTATCTCTTTGATGTATTGGAATTCTATGGCTTATCACAATTTTTATTTTTTTAAAAGCAAACCTCTTCAATTTTTTCTCTAGACGACTCCAATCTTATAAATATTTTTACTATTTTCAAATCTCAATATCATGTCAACTTCTTCCCTTTGTAGTAAAATGGTACTCCATGTACTAATGGATAAATATATGACAAATTAAAACTCTGGAATATACCTCATGAAGCTGTATAATCAATTTGGAGAAGAAACTTTACTTTAAGACTTCATTGTTTTGTGGGGAGTGTGGAATTGGGTATCGACAAGAAAAAAAATTCAAAATTATTCACATTGCATGAAATTTGGAAAGTAGGCATGGGATGATGTCCTCATGTCCTCTACAAAACCATTTTTCTCTAGCCCTCATAAATTTTGAAAATTTAAACTTTATATAAATCAGAGACACACTTTTGGCATTAAATACACAAATTTCCAACATTAATGTCTCCCAAATGATGAAAGATATAATTTTGATTATTTTTCACATTTGATATGGTACCTCCAAGAATTTCCTTGCAAAAGGATTTTATTTGATTCCTTATGTATTTTATAGAAATAATTTTCAAAACTTCCCATGGAGCCTTAAAATAGTGTTTTGACGAAAACTTCAAATTGACAGATTTCTTGCACAACATAGTTCCTTATGTTGAGAGATGCCAAAACAAATTGAATTAAACCAAAACTGAATAAACAACTACAATTTTTTTTGTTTGATACAGATAACTCATTCATCCAGGATGCTCCTGCGTCAACCTATGATCAAAAGAATGTGAAACCCTAAAATGGAATCCTAGTGGGTGTAAGATATGTTAATTCACCAAACATATAAAGATAAAAGTTGGCACCATATAAACATCTATACTAGTTAAAAAAATGCAATCAATTAGAAAAAATAAACCTAGATAATAGAGTTGGGTCATATTATAAAGATAAAATATAATCACGATAATTATATAAACCCTGATAGGGGCTTGGATCTAGAATATATTATAGGTAAATAGTACTTTATGTTTTTTCTTGAATTACTTTTCACTAACATAAAATTTTCTATGTCAATCAAATGAATGTCACAGAGTTTGAAAAAGAATAAAAATCTATGGATTGATATAAACCATGCATGGTTAATCTCCAATAATATAAAATTGACATGACATTTAAAATTGATCAAGGATATTTGAAAATAATCTATTAAATTTTTTCTTTAGAATTATATTTTTCTTTGCTTGACACATATCTATGAAGTCATTGTTGCATTTATAGAAATTATTGAGGATCCTACCAACTCAATAAGTGAATAAATTATTTGATTTTAAACCACTTAAATGATATAATTAATGAATATGAGAGTAATTGAATATAACACTTATATACATGTAGATTTCCTATATGACAATTTTAATTTTAATTCACTTAATACCCTTGAATTTTAAATTAATTTATCTATTAATTATAAAATTTCACTTGTATTGAGGTAGAAAACCATATATATTTAAGTCCACAATGGATTTTTTTAACTAATGTACAAAATAACATGTGCATGCAAGAGGTGATATGATAGCTTAAAACGACTACTAAATATGGGTATAAAACTATGAATTCAAATTGAATACCTTAAAAATTTAGGGCTAATTTCCACACTCCTTAAAATTATTCCAGATCACTCTTGTGCACCTTAGAAATCATTTGAGATGATAAAGTTCTAGCATTTCACAACCAAGTGTTATTATCTACAACCACTAGTATGAGTATTTCACATTTTAGGGGTAGTTGGTTGGAGATAATATGAATATTTCATGAACAAGTTATTATCTACTCTTCATTGAATTGGAACCCTCAATATAGAATATTTCTTTAGAATTTTTATATCCTCTACTATATTTCCTCACATATAACATATGGACATTATTCAATTTATTGAGATATAAATATCATAGATTG
Organism: Sequoiadendron giganteum; assembly: GCA_007115665.2. Lineage (NCBI taxonomy): Eukaryota > Viridiplantae > Streptophyta > Pinopsida > Cupressales > Cupressaceae > Sequoiadendron > Sequoiadendron giganteum. Next base: position 329,964,363 of record CM021100.1, read on the forward strand.
AAGGATTGATGGTGTAGGTGTCCTCTAAATTGTTTGAACTATTAGGGGATTGTTCCTAGGCATTTCATTGCATAGATGTTTTCTACTAGTCATGTAGTGAGTTTTTTTCCCCAAATTAAAGATGTAGAAAATGTGTTGTTTAAAATATTAGTATCAAACTAGAAGACAATGAGATTCATCATAGTATGCTTGTAAAATAAAATAAACATTTATTTTTACTATCCAAAAGATTTATCAATATTTACTTCATGTTGAGAACCATAATATGGTGAAATTTTATCCTCTTAAATAACTTATGTCTAAAATTTACTTATCCAAATGCCATGCTGAGTGAGTGATACTACATATGGAATTTTCACTAAATTTAATTTCTCAAAATTATATAAAAGGATAATCTTTGGTTTACCAATTACTATATACTCTTTCTCCTATCTTTGTCTTACTCTTGATGCCTTTACTAATGAGTCTATTAGATCACAATATATTGTTATCATCCATGAGAAATATATTTCATTTGTTCACAATGCTAGATAAAATCAATATTTGGTGTTATATTACTTCCATGATTGGGAAAACCTACTATCCTCTTTATTTTCATCTTAAATTCCCTTATACCAAGAATATTGAAGAGTATGAATATTTTAGAGTAGGATTATGTGTCAAACACCCTCTTTTACTATTTATTCTTTAAAAATTTGGGGCCTCAATCTAATTAGTTAAATTTCTTAGACCTATAATCAAGGTAATATGTTTATTATTATTTCTAAAAATTACTTTACTAAATGGGTTAAATTTATTGCCTTGTTCCTTGCCACTACTAAACTATTTTTTTTGATTCCTAATGGAAAAATTATCTCAAACTTTGAAATTCATTCCATTCTCATCTAGATGTTAATATTTCCCCATTTAAAAATAAATATGTGGATGGTAATCATTAACACCTTTGAGGGTTTTCCTTTTGCATAGAGGAAGCCTAAATTTCGTGTAATGATTAATGAAAATGTAACTAATAGCACTAGGTATGACACTAGTGTGCATGCTTGTATAATTAATGGTTTCATACATATTTTAATCAAGACTATCATACACCTCCTATGCTACATTAAGTAACCTATAGTATCAATTTTCATTCCCTCATATCTATAATGATCTCATAAAGATGATAATAATGATTGTCATGTTCCTTAGAGCTAACTATCATGATCTTTAAGTTAAAGTATAGTCATTTCATTTACAAATAGTGGAGGTTAATTCTATCATTCAAACTCAATCACATAAAAAATAGATAGTTGTCACAACTAAAGATAATCATAAATGACATAAATACAGTCATGTAATATTTAGGATAGTAATTTAAAACTATTAGATAGTGTTACAACAAAAATAATAATATTACTAAAGGATAATCTCATAAGCTATAAAGTGTATCATATATCACATAAATGACTATCTAATAGTTATTATGGTACAAAATTCATAAGCTTACATTATTACAAGGTTGACTATAAAGGTGCTACAACACATTAGTGATAAAACTAGAAGATCTATTAGAAAATGGATGAGATCATACCATTTTTGCACATACATAAGTTATGGAGATGGTGGTAGGATTAAGAATAAGGAGTAAGATGCTTAAATGAGAAGAAACCAAGATGTGTTCATGGATTTTGAGGATGAATTATTCATGTACAAAGATATTTAGATCAAATTAAGAAATCATTATTTAGGGTTTATTGGGATTTATTACAATTTATTAGGGTTTAATAAGGATTTGTAGGTTTATAGTTAAGAATTAACAATTAACATTTAAATTAGAAAATTGTAGGAGAGAAAATTGGTGGACCTATAGGCCTTCGCTTGAATCTCCTCCCCTTTGTTTGAATCTCCCTCCCTCCCTTGCATGTTCTACTCGCTTTGATTGGCTTAAATCACCCTCTCTATTCATGGTGGTTCTCTATTCATCGCTTTCTCTATTTGTCAGTTAATTTTTTCAAATTAACTAACAACTATGTTTGTCGATTCATATAATATTTTATTTTTTAAAATAATAGCTTCGAGCGAAAGTAATATTCGCTTAAAGTTATTATTTTATTATTGTTTAAATTAATGAGGACCTTTGATTGAAGATGTCCTTCACTTGAATGGACATCTTTGATCAAAGGTTTTTACATAAAGAGCTTCAAGTGAAGGACCTTCATTCGAAGAAATATCTTCGAACGAAGGTAGTTCAATAAATTCATGTCACTTCCTCTCAAAATTTTCATGTCCCAAGTTTGGAACTGATTATTGTGGGATTACCCCTAGATCACATCTTTCTTCTCAAAATTCTCCCACTAGGTTTTGATAACATTCATAATCTCACTCTTCTACATCATCCTATAGTGCACACCAAAGCTATAAACTCCCTACTATCTCTAAGGATCACTAGAGAAATTATCAATATGTTATGGTTTCAAGGTGGACATGCTAAATGGTGACCAACTGACAACTACTTGTGTAGAGGTATCATGCATAATTGTTTCCACATAGTTTTCACATTTTCTACTTTTATGGAAAGTATAATGTTCATTTGGTGGGGTTGGAGTGACAAGCTAGATATAATACTAATTCTACACTCAAATCTTATGTAGCTAGTCATAATTTTTCATTGATTGAGATATTAAATATTTGTTGTAATCGAGATAGGTGTTATTTATTGGTCACATATAGAATCATCAATAGGTGTGCATAAGGATGAATCCACCAATAAGTGACCTATTGAGAAAAATCTAAGGCTTTACATAGAAATATCACTTTTAGGGCCTTCATTAAAAGGTAATTTCCAAAAATGGAAAAGAGAAACCTTCATTCAAAAGGTCTCTTTCTATTTGTTTTATGATAATTTCCGTAAAAGGAATAAAAAGGGGCATTCAAATAAAGGTTCCTTTTTTCATTGTTAGAAATTAAATTGGTTTGAAGGTTTTTTATTTTATTTTTTAGACCTTTGAACAAAGGTCCACCTTCAAATGAAGGTACTTTTTGACTCACCTTCAAAGGAAGGTATTTTCAACTTTTTTTTCCCTCATCCAAATTTAAAAGCTAGTGTCCCAAGTTTCTAGGACTCACTATTATGGATTTACCCTTAGGATTTTTATGCTTTTTTCTTACCTCATTTGGTTGAGACATAATGTGTCCCCATCATTTGAAACTCTTGCATATGCTTACTTTCCAGTTGCACACACACTTGTCAAGTGAGATCACAATTGTTGCACCTTTGGAGGGGTAGTCAATCATTGTCTTATAGGGTAAAAACACAAAGCTATGCCACACTTTATAAAAGAAATGACCAACGCTAATCCAAATTTTAAACTTGAATCACTAAAAAATGGCATATATATTTTGAATTTTGAAATGATGTAAACTAGTAAAATATGTAATTTTTAGTATATTTTATGTTTGTATTTTTTAAAAATAATTAAAAAATTATTTAAAACTACTTTTTAATAAATTAACACTATAATTTAGTTGCTGATAAAATGCTAAAAAATGAAGTTACATGAGACATCAAACTTTTTATAGTAAATTTTATTTTTTTCTTTCAAATTTTTTGTGTATTTATAACTTGAAACTTTAGTGCATGGATATATTTTTTTCCAATTTTGATATATATATATATTTAAATAAATATTAAAATGTGTGTGAATCAAAAAATAGTTGTTTCCATCAGACATCAACTTTCATATTAAATATTTATCTAAAATGGAAAAAAAATAATACCATCTTGAAATAGATTCTCTTATCTAGTGCATCATATTTTTTTCAATTTTTTAAAATAAGTTTTAGTATTTTTCCTTGGCATGACAATCAACCTAATATTTTAGGCTGATAACCCACTGTTAGTAAAAATAAAAAATAAAATATAAATTATTAAATTATTAAAATAAATATATTTTTGAAAACTACACTTATGGATCTACAAAAGGGTATTTTTATATTTAAAAAAAAATGTTATTTACATTAGCAAGAGTGATTGAAACTTCAAGTTTTTCAAATATTTTTTTTTGTTAAATTAGACTCAAAGTGGTGCTCCATATAATTTTAGCCAACAATTTTAGTTGAAAAATTTGTGGAAGTATCTAACTTAGCTAGAATGAATATTACTAGATTATTGTTTGAAAAAAATGATTTTTAGTTAGAAATACTTAAATTTAGTTGTGTTGATAAGTTGGTTGAAAGTGTGACACAACTTTGTGGTTTTACCCTATACCTTACCATCTCCTCTACCTTCCCTATATATGCAAGGTATTTATGTACATTTTACACACTCTTCAATTTTATATGATAGGCATACTATTATGCATATTCAATCACTAGTGCATGGTTATCAATTCATGCTTTCATATTCTTAGTTAATCCCAACATAGTATCAAAGCCATGATTTCACATTTTTTCTCCCATCAAGGTAATACACACACTTATCCCTATCATCAGATCATCATGGAGCCAAACAAAGCTTTCCATTGTGATGAAAAGTCTCAAAAAATAAAATATTGATTGTCAAATCATAAACTTTTGAGGATCTAACTTTGAGTTATTAGGAAAAAATTTGGCCATATGATTGTACAAATTTGTGTGTAACGTATTATTTTATTCAAACAAAATATTTTTTTAGTTTTTATTTACAAAAAAGAAATCATGACAATTTTTTTAAATAAAAGCATTGTTAAATGCAAAAGTTGTTTTAATTTTAAAAATTTAAATGAAAAGGAAAAGGATTTTCAAAAAGTGGCACACTCGGTGTACCAAGGTACTGCATAGTAGTACTATACAAGTACGATAGGTCACATCAACATTCTTGTAACATTTTTGGCAGCTCCTCTAAATGTAGCAAACTTTGGTAAATTTAGTTGAGGTTTATTGCGCAGATAGTTGTCGTTGGACCAAAAGATCAACTTGTTAATGCTCGCTACAACTGCCATAGTTAATGAATCCATGTGAGGCAATTAAGCCATGTCACAAACCCAAGTGTTGCACTGTCCAACACAAGGATACCAAGGGTTCACACCTTGCAACAATCCACCCTAGCGTAAGAAAGGGGTTCAAACCTAAGACCCAGGCTCTAATACCAATTGTTATACAGGTGATTGTCATTGCACCAAAAGATCGATTTGTTAATGCTTGATACAACCGCAAGAGTTGATGAATCCATAGGAGGCAAAAGCCATGTCATGAACCCAAGGATTGCACTATACATCACAAGGAGACCAAGGGTGCACACATTGCAACAAGGTTTTAGTTGTACAAGCTAAATTTAGTAACAAATTTTTTTATTTGGGTATCATTAAATATGGAACAACCCTAAATTTGATGTTTTTTGGCTAAATTTGATGATGATGTCATGCTAAGAATAGCAATTTTGACCCCTTCTCCATTAGTTATTTTTTTTTGGATCTTCAACTTCAAAGGCCCATATCCTAACCATACAAAATTAGTTTTTCAAGAATTTTTTTATTTGGGGTAATTATTTTGCTCTATATTGTGATAGTATTATTTTTTAATATTGGTGTATATTTTTTTAATATCATAGATTAGTAGAGATCACTTTGCATAGTTCCCCTTTTTTAAACTTCAAAGGGCTCATTTAGGTGCACCTTAAAAATCCTATTCTAGTCTTATTTTTTAACCTACGTATTTTTTTGAGAATGACATAGTAACCTACTATTATTTTTTCTTGAAAATATCTCAAATTTTTAATTTCATCGTATACCTCTATTTTGAATATTTGTAATATTTGTATATCAGATCCACCTAGTGATTTTTGTAAATAAACTAAATATAAAGTTCCAAATCACTATAATTTTCTTGGGGGTCTCTCTTATTGAATCAAGGGAGTAATATGGTGTTTCTACTTTTATATTGTTTGGTTTTGTAATCATGTGAAAAAATAAATGAGATTACTATGGAATAAAAATAAAAACATTAGATGCTTGAAAAATTTATGAAATAAGGAAATGGTGTAATATAAAAAGGCATCAAGTTGCCAAGTTTTTTCATTTCAACACCTATAGAAACACCATCTAGACTCACTTAGACATCTTGTGAGACACCATCATTTGGATATTAATAATCTAATCAAATGACTTGAATTATAATCTCATCTTGGATATCATCGCATATTGCTACATCTAAATCCAAAGTTGATATCTCCATGGCTTTTAGTGATTCTTTACATTAAGACACTACCATTATCTTTCTAGATCCACCATATTGAGAGATATTTCTACTAGATATAGCATCTATTTTCTAGAATCATATATTGCAAATTTGTATTACACTATTGAAGACATTCATTTTCTCTTTGGTGCTAGCTTTGATGAAGTTGCATCACCATTGCCATCTTTGGATCTTGCTCATGCCTTTCCTATATCAAATTTTACAGTGATACATTATATAGATATTCATTGTTTAACTATATAATTCAATTATCATCTATTTTGAAATCTTTTGCATTAGTATCAAATTCTTATTGGTCTAGTTGTTACCATATATCCATGATTTATATTCTTGAATCTTATAGGGAACCTAATCCATTTTATCAACATTTCTCACATGTTAGTGGTTGCTTGGAGATCTTTGAGCATCATTCAAAGAGATCATGGGAATCATATTAGTAGTTTTAGATCATGTGCAAAATTCAGAGACATTCATTTTCCTTGGACTGCATATTCCTATCTAGAATGGGAAGTCATTTTGTGCACACTTGTGGTCTTGTTTCTTTTCAAGAGGAGAAATATTGTTCAATGATCTTCGGTAATCTTTGATATCTAAAGTATAGCATCTACTAGAACTACATGCGTCATTTTGAGGGAAGGTTGAATAGTTTCTCTTCTCATCCCAATTTTACAAGGAAACAATTTTTCACATGGAGTTATTTGCTTCTTCAGCTTTTGTGAGGTCTCATAGACCTTCTCTCCTTTATCTCATATGAGGGGAACATTTTTTGTACTTTATGTTAAAAGTAGTCCTTGGGGGTCATAATATTTCTTCCTTCTAACACTTATCTTCTTCACTTGTACATTTCATTTTCATTGCATCATTTCTCTTTTGGAAGAGGGTTTTATTTCCCACTAAGATTTCTCCTTTACTATTTTTATGATAAATTTATATGTGGATAACTAATATGGCCTAGTAACTAAGACACATCATCATCTTTGCATACATTACTCCCTATTTCCATTTAAAGGGGGTGTTAATGTATATATTTCCTTTACATATCTAGTTAAGATATTACCTTTCTAGGATTGACCTATTGACACTTAGCTTAAGTTTACTAATTTTTTTTAATTCTTTCATATCACCTCATGTGATTGAGATATAATGTGTCCTCATCATTTCAGACACATATTATATGCATACTAGCCACTTTCTCACACACTTGTTGAGTGAGCTCACAAGTGTTGCACCTTTGGAGGAGTAGACAACAATCGTATTCTACCTTCCCACCTCCTTTATCTTTCCTATATATGTAAGGTCTCTATGTAAATTTTACAAACTCTTCTATTTTATATGATATACATACTATTCCACATATTTATTCACTAGTGGAAACTTATCAATTCACACTTTCAATTTCCTAGCTAATCCCAATAGATGAAATATTATAGTTAAGATAAAGTGCAATCCTAGGAAAACCATAATATTAAATCAACAATTTTCAAAATTATTGTAGTAGTTGTGAAATTATCAAGAGAAAAATAAAATAAAGAGTGTGGTTGTGAAATTGTTGTGGTGGTTTTCCCATGCTAAGCAAAATTAGTAGATTTTGAATGCATATAAAGTAGGAGATTAAACATAAAGGCAAACAAGGTATAAGAGCACGCTAAAGGAGATCAAAATGGGACTAGGAGCTGTAGACATGAAAAATACACTCATACATCTAATCATGCTTTATTGAACATTATTCTGTCTATTAATTAAATAAACCAATTTAATTAATTCACTAAGGTTTTCTTCCTAATTAATTAAATAAAATTAATTAATTAACTTCCTAAAGTTAAATCATACATATTTAATTAAATTCATTTTCCTCTCATTTGATTTAAACAAATACAAAAATTCAAATCAAATGTCATATCACCTAATCTCCTATTAAATTAATCAAATCCTAATTAATTTAATCCTAATCACCTGAATCCTCTAGATTCATCCACTTTCACAATAAAATATTTGAATTGATTTATTAAAACCCCTATTTTCCTCACAAAGCATATTCCCAAAGAATATTCCCTCATTAACTCCCTTGTTTGACTTTTTTTGGCCAAACCAAAATTCCCCCCAAAACCCTCAACCATAAATTCATTTATTTCCATTTTCAAATTTGAAATGGGCACAATAGCCAAAAATTGCACAATCATGGGCCAATCCCATTGTGACAAGTGGCTCTCTCTCATTTTTTGGGTTTTAGTTCCACATTTCTCAATCTTGGCCTCTCCTCTCTCAACTTCTCCTATAAGTTCAATGCATTTTCTCTCATTTTTCATCTACAATTTGGAGCATTCTCACTATAGGCAACTTGAGTTCACTTTGCATCTCATTGTCTATCGTCTCATTTTGGCTTATCAAGGGTTGGGAAAGGGCTCCTTCACATACTCAAGGTTGACATCAAGGAGGGCATCGAAATCTAGCATCAAAATTAGACAAAGACAAACTAAGCGAAGTTGAAAAACTTGAGGATGAAAACTTGAAAAGGAAAAGCATTTTTTAATGCTTATTATAACAATCTAGAGCTTCCATTTTCTACTCTCATTTTCTATTTTAAACCAACTCACTTTTCGATTTGGGCTTAAATTCAATCAATAATTTGATCTTTTTAAAGTTGGTTAAAAAGAACCTTGGACACATACTAGATTTCAATTTGGAGTTAAAATTGAACAAGACAAACTTTCACATCTTAGTTTGGTGCTTTAAAAATGAACTCATCACTACTTTTATGGTCTAAAATTAACAAGTGTTTTTCATGTTTTGCAAACTTTTTTGCAAATTAATATCATTTAAAAGGCGTATGTGTTTCTCTTGTGCTTCATAGCGATCTTGAGAATCAAAAATCATTTTGTGATATTAAGTTGTAAAAAATATTGCCTTCACACTTTCATTTTGGGTTTAAAATTGAACAAAACATCTTGTGAGCGTGTGTTTTCCCTTTGTTTCTAAACAAAGGTTGATCGAACTATGAATATGTTTACTTGCTTTTGTTTATCTTAGCGGGCCTTCCTTGTGGGAAAAAGTACTCACCCAAGGGAATGACCCAACTGGTAACACACTAAAGCCAAGTGTATTTCCAGTCGGGCTATAAAAGTGGGTACTAGAACAAAAGCCAATATCACGTAGTTGGCTCCGACGAGAATGACAACAATGGTCTCTCGCCGCATGGGTTAGCCTCCACGAATGGAAAGACTGAATTAAAACCCTTGTTTAGAAGGCCAAATCCTTATCTATTTTGTTGGTGCAAAAGGTCATGTCCTTTGAAGCTACCCCACGTTATACATCCGGTTTTGTTGTAGAGATGAAAAGTATGCCATGGGAGATTCATGGGTACTGATGCTTGGCTGACCCGAGAAGTGTGTGCCATGGAGGGGAGCCAGTGTGGTCCAGCATCTAGTCATCCGTACAAAATATGCGCAGCTGGATTCGTCCAAGTGGGAACCCAACAAAATATTGTCTCTTCATCCTAGGGTTGTAGATGTGCTTGGAAATGGAAAAACATTGCTTGGTTCTCAAAACAATTGAAAAAAAAACATTCACAAAGAGCTCCAAATTTCAAACCCCTTGGAGGAAACAAATATCCTTAACGAATTTAAGTACTCTTGCTTTCCCTAGGGATCATATCCTTAGAGGTTTCTACATGCTTGGATTTTATCATCATTTGTTTTCACTAAGGTTAAACCTAGGAAACTTTTTCCCTAATTTACTTGATTTCCACATAATGGACCTTGTGGGATGAAAATAAAGTGGGACATTAGACATGAAGTTTGAAAAACATAATCAAGAAAATGCTTGTATAAAAAAGAACTGAATCTAAGAAAGATAACAGACAACTGAACCACACATGTGCTTGCAATCTTCTGTCTTATATGAGAACATTGATCTTTTGGTTTGAAATACTTTTAGGGAAAAACATGTTCTTCAAAACCTTGGTCTTGTAAACAAGTCCTTCTTAGGTTCATCTAGGATCAAGTCAAACACTTCACCCATTTCAAATATCAATTGAATCCCATCTCACCAAAAACTTTTGGAACCTTGAAAACATCACTTATGCTAGACTTTTGGAAAATCAACATCATTCTATTTTGGCTTAACACACCTAGCCAAATGGTCTTATCCCTTGAAAAAATTTACCTTTGGGATAAAACAACTTCTCGAGGTCTACTAGTTCATGATCACCTTGGTTGGCTTAACACACCTAGCCAATCCATCCTTTTGTGCGAGTTTTCCCTAGGATAACACAACTTCCTAGGGTTTACAAGCTTCACCACAATCTTGTTTGACTTAATACACCTAGTCAAACCATCACAATCAAATCAACTCCTAAAGTCTAGCATTGATCCAAAGCTCCTAAAAGTTCAAAACACCCATATCACTCACCCCTTTCATCCTTCATCTCATCATTGGTCCTAAACCCTCGAAGGTCAAAAAGGTCAAAACACAAGAGGAACATGGAATATGAACTTGATTCCTACATCATGAGTAATCCAATTCAACCAAACTATCCAAGCCTTACAATGCGAATTAATTTTCAAAACTTGCTGTTGTACAATCCATACATGGGATCATTATCTCCTCCAGACATCAATGGTATAAATCTAAGCATGCCCAATCTAAATTTTGGAACATCTTTAAGTCAAAACCAAAAATTACAAATCTATGAGCCAAACAATAAAGGCATGAGCCTTCCCCCTTTACCAACTGTCAATCAACCGAATCTGAGCAACACCCCCTTCATAAATCGAAGCATCATATCAAATCCTCCCATTTTTCCATTGATATCACAACAACAGATGGAAACAATCCAAGCATCCCCAACAATCAACACCATTCCAATCCACCACCAAAAAACAACATTATAAATTCATTCTCCATTGTGTTGCAAGCCGCTTGACAAGCTGCCTGCCAAAAGGCACTCCAAAACCAACTAGTTGCCCAACAAGCTGCACAAGCCCAGCAAGCCACACAAGTTGCGCAAGCGGCTCAAGTAGCCCAACAAGCACAGGCTCAAGCTCAAGCTCAACACCAGGCTCAACAAGCACAAGCACAATTCCAGGCACTATTGCAAATAATCCATGAACAAGTCCATCAACAAGTAGCACAACAAGGAGCCCAACAAAAAGCTTTGTTGGCACAACAACAACTAGACCAACAAAAAGCTTTGTTGGCACAGCAGCAGCAAGACCAAAAAAAATCTTTGTTGGAACAACAACAACACGACCAACAACAAGCATTGTTGGCTCAACAAGAAATGCAGGAATTACTCGCTCAACAAAGTTTACAACAGATTCCCACCATAATTGTTGAAAACAATGATCAAGATCTATCCATCAATGAACACCTTGAAGATGTTTCCACCCATCCGATGATCAAATCAACATACATCAAGAGCCATTTTTTAGTTATGATCAAGACCCCTCCTACAAAGATCTATTTCAAGGAGTATTGATGTTATTTGATCCTATTGACATAAACCAAGATCCATCCACCGGTGATTTTGTTGACAATGTCTCTACATCAGCTAATGAGTTAGAGGACATATCTCAAGAATTTATTCCAAAGCATGATCAACATCTATCACCAAGGTCTAGCAATGGTCCTTCCCAAGACATAATGACATCCTTTGACCTCATGGTTATAGATAGTGAAGGAACCTACAACTCCACACTTGATCCAAATCCACCCAAAAATCAAGAGGATATTGAGCCACTACCCATGCACAAGGACGATGTCCAAGAACCTGCTATAAGCAATCCATCCTTTGAAATTGACCCATGTCAAGAACTTGATCCAAAGCATGTTGAAAGAAATTCTGACATTAACCAAGATCAAGAATTTTTATATCCAAGATGCTACAATGAGGTAATGGAAACTCTCCTATCTATAGAAGATGTCACAAATAAGGATCATATCCATATAGCACATACCCCTCCATCTACTTGTGAGATGTTTTATTTAGATGGACATGTAGACGATCTTCATTCAAAACAAGAGTCTCATACTCTTGATATCATTACCAAGGAACAAGAGTCTCCTACTCTTAACATTTGTACACATGATCAAAGGATAGAAATTTATAGAGACATACCAAAGGTGGATCATAAAGAAGGTTTCTACAGAAGTTGTGAATCAGAGACATCATTTGGAAACATATCAGAAGTTTTATACAAAATTGGAAAACCAGAAACATCCTATGGAGACATATCAAAAATAGGTCATGAAGAAGGTTTCTACAGAAGTCGTGAATTAGAAACATCCCGTGAAATGAATCATGAGGAAGAGTTTTATGGGGACAATGAATCATCAACACTTCTTGATGAATCATTACAATCTAATATCTCACAAGATCAAGCCAAAGATATCAATCAGGAACTCATCCCACATGCAGAGGATCCTATCACTTATAAACTTCAATCACTTACCTTTCTTAGGGAAAGCTATCTCATCAATAAAGAAGCTAACACTTTTGAAGGTCCACGATAGAGCAAAGAAGGATTAGCACCTTGTTTCCAAGGTAAATCATATCCTATTGCAGATAATTTTTTTAGCAGATGAATTATCAAGGTAGAGGATTAGGCCTACATGAACAGGGAATCTTGGAGCCAATGTAGATTATTGGCAATCCTAAGCATCAAGGCCTTGGTTATTTGACAATCAAGGGATATAAACATATCAGTGATACTTCCACAAAATTGGGGGCAACTTCGTCTCAAGTAAATGTCAACATAGGGAGCACGAAGAATCATTATGATGAAATTGATGTCAATACTACAACCCGCCACCTCATGAATCTCCCTCCACCCATTACCCCATCCATGAATTGGGACCAAAAACAAAAGAAATATTTGAATCAAAGCACGAAGAACACCATCAAAGGAAAATAAGTAGTGAAGCACGAAGGACAAATCAAATACACCTGGATACCAAAGAATACAAAGAAAAATTATCCTTATCAAACTCCATTAGTCACAGAAACTATGGGGAAAAATAAAAAAAGGAAAAGTATCCATCAAAGATTTCCACAAAGGAAAAATAAATCTTCTCAAGTGACGTACAAAGCATATCAAACAGTTGGTCCTAATTCCACGCACACTTCCGTATCCATCCATTATTCCTCATCTTCCCAAGTTTGGAGAGTCAAAGGTTCCAAACTATCGACCAATCCATCTTTTATTCCTAAACACACTCCACCATCCATTCCTCTATGCATAATATCCAATTCTCACATTGACCATGTGTTGGCAACGACCCTTCATCATAAGGATTTAGAAGGCACTCTATCGCGATGTGTGCATAAAGACGAAGCTAACCTTGGTACCAGCAAAGCAAAACAAGGATCTCAAAAGTTGCATTCAAGTGCACGTATCTTGGCTAAGCAGCTTCTTCAAGTAGGATATCGATGGCACATTATGATAGAAGCATCCACATCAACAACATCAGGTGGTTCAACATCAACCTAAAATCTCTCAGAAAATACAAAAAAATAAAAAATAAAAAAATACCAAAATATTGAAAAATGTGAAAATACCAAAAACATTTGTAAAACATCTCAAAATACCAAAAACAACCTCAAAATATCTGAAAAATACAAAATGGTGCATCCATTTCATCTCGCTTTCACCTGGGACTTTTATCACTCATAATAAAATTAATCATCGCCTTCACCCTTTGGTAAGTCAGTTAGAAGCAAGTCTAGCAGGTTCAAAAGTGAACACTCTAATCATCAGAGTCTTGAAAGTCTAAGTCAGTAAGCAAGCAAGTTGGTCAACTCAGAATATCAATAGCTTATCACCCAAATCAGTCCCATCAAAACCATGATCACAACATGTCCTAGGATGAAGCTTTCCTGTGATGAACATAAGCATCAGGTACCCTAGAGTAGTTTGTCTTGGCTAGCGGTACGAAGAGCATTAGCCTGTTTATTTAATTTATCTTGTTCTTGTTTAGACTTATCTTATTTTGTGCTCATTCTAAGGACCTCTCGATGATGCCTAAACAAAACAGGTTTAGAGAGAAAAGAATGGGGCAATGATCATCATATTTTTATTTGCTGTACTTGTTGGATATTCTTGTAAAATAAATTTGTCATGTGTGCTTTGTTTTGTTTGTAGGGAGGATGTTGTAGATGTCTTGTTGACCACATAAGAAGGCTTTCCTTTTTTATGTTTTGGCCTGAGATGTCTAGAATATTTGAGCTGCATTCTAAATAAGGTTATGTTTGTCAAGTGTGAACAAGAGTACTCCTATTTGTTTGATGAGTCAAATTCCATCACACTAGGTGCAACTCCATCCTGGTTCTTAATACCTTGATGCATCACACCTATGTGTGTTATCAAACATAAAGAAGGTTATGCTCTTTATCTCTCCCATCCTTGGATAAGCAAAACATCATCATCGTTCATCATCATATCCAATAAAGTCTCAACAACTAGTGGACTTGTTGGACTTCTACATCTTCTTGAATTTAAGGGTTGATCCCTCTCATTCTTCTATCCTCTTTCGTGCTAACAATGCATCCATCATGTATCCTGCATAATCACGTCATATCATCATAGGACAACATCATCCATCTTATTTTCATAATCATTTAAGTTGTTTAGGATAATATAAATTTGTTATTCTAAGCATCTTCCAAACATCTCATTTACATCATCATTATCATATGGATCATATAGTCTAACCATCCATACATCCATTTTGAACCTCTTTGTCGTGAGATCGACTCCAATCTTTTTGTTCGATCTCTCGAGGGGGAAATGTACTAAAGTACTTCTTTTTGCTAGGGCATCTGAAAAAAATTAGATTTTTTTTTAATTTCGATATCGGCAACATCATTCTTTGAACCAATGCAATGAGTACATTGCTTCAAAGAGGGGAAAAATGTAGACATGCAAAATACACTCATACATCTAATCATGCTTTATTGAACATTATTCTATCTATTAATTAAATAAACCAATTTAATTAATTCACTATTAAATCAAATTAATTAATTAACTTCCTAAAGTTAAATCATATATATTTAATTAAATTCATTTTCCTCTCATTTGATTTAAAACAAATACAAAAATTCAAATCAAATGTCATATCACCTATCCTCCTGTTAGATTAATCAAATTCTGATTAATTTAATCCTAATCACATGAATCCTCTAGATTCATCCACTTGCACAATAAATCATTTAAATTGATTTATTAAAACCCCTATTTTCCTCACTTGCCCTCATTAACTCCCCTGTTTGACTTTTTTGGCCAAACCAAAATTCCCCCCAAAACCCTCAACCATATTCATTTATTACCATTTTCAAATTTAAAATGGGCACATTAGCCAAAACTTGCACAATCATGGGCCAATCCCATTGTGACAAGTGGCTCTCTCTCATTTGTTGGGTTTTAGTCCCACATTTCTCAATCTTGGCCTCTCCTCTCTCAACTTCTCCTATAAGTTCAATGCAATTTCTCTCATTTTTCATCTACAATTTGGAGCATTCTCACTATAGGCAACTTGAGTTCACTTTGCATCTCATTGTCTATCGTCTCATTTTGGCTTATCAAGGGTTGGGAAAGGGCTCCTTCACATACTCAAGGTGCACCAATCCACTATGGAATAAGTTTATTTCATGTTTTATGTGCTTTGATCATTCTTGTCATTTGTTTGCATTTTGAAACATGGACTATTATTTCACAAGGAAATGCATTTCTTTTATGTTGTTTTTGTCATTTTACTAACATTTGCAGATTTTCATGTCCACAGGAGCAAAAATGGCTAGGGGAAGAAAATACCTCTTTACTTTTTTCATGCATGTAATAAAGTACTTTTGTGTTAATGAATCATCATAGGATTAAAAACTATAAACTACAGCCTACGACTTTAAAACAAAGATAATGCTCTAGATTTAAGGTAAATAAAATGCTGATTTTCTATTTATTCAACACGATCTATAAAATAAATTATCCATTTTTTTGTCACACCAATCCACTGCCTTGTGAAATTTGGTCTTTAAAATGCAACAACCAGTATAGTGATAAAACTGCGAAGAAGTGTGTTCTATGATGAAAAGGTTCGTGAAGAAGAATGTAATGAGTTTAACGTACAAGGCTGGTCCAATCTCTAATGATCGATCTATGTGAGAAATAAATCTGGAAACCATACACTTAAAACCACCAAACATGAAATTCATTCCTCCGTTCAAAATACCTTTACTTACAGAAACAAGTAGGGATCTAACACTAGGTATTGTAAAATATCACATGCTAAACAACCATAGATAAAACCAAAGAACTAATGCCTTCATTTAGCTGATAACCATTGAATTTTTCTTTAAATAAAATAAAATACAACCAAAAATGATCTTTCTAAGGAAAATAAAACCTGCTGAAAACCATTGCAAGTGAAACACCCCCAGATTCTGCACCAATTGATTCGCGCTGTTAACAATGCCCATGAGAGTAAAAAAAATCAACAAGATTTGCAAGAAAAAAATATTATAAAAACTGCTTTCACGTCTTCCCAGTAAACGAAAAGTAGATCTCCAAATCTCGAGGTTTCAGAGCTCTTAGATTTTGAGCTGGAGGCAAGATTTTTTGTAGTCTTTTTACCCAATTAATTAAAATGCTCCAATTACTACTTTAAATCTTAATTCATACTTTTGGAATATCAAAGCAAGAATGTACTTACATTTGTACATGTGGAATTTGCACGCATATGAATGTACAAATGTATGTATAATATTATTTGATGTTTGTAAAAGAAGATAGAAGATAAAAACATAAATACAACTTGGGTATGATCATATGTGGGTGTGAATAAATATTATTTTATTTACTATACATAAATTAATGGAATTTCCAAAAACTATAGAATACAAAAATATAATCAAATATAAATACCACTTGGGTATGATCATATGTGGGTGTGAATAAATATTATTTTATTTACTATACATTGCAGCAATGTTATTTATGATTGATTATATTTGTGTATCCTATAGCTTTTGGAAATTCCATTAATTTATGTACAGTAAATAAAATAATATGTATTCACACACATATGATCATACCCAAATAGTACCTATTTATGTCTTTATCTTCTATCTTCTTTTACAAACATAAAATAATATTATACGTACGTTTGTAGGTTCACATGTGTGCAAATTCCACATGTACAAATGTAAGTAAATTCTTGCTTTGATATTCCAAAAGTATGAATTAAGATTTAAAGTAGTAATTGGAGCATTTTAATTAATTGGGTAAAAAGACTAAAAAAAATCTTGCCTCCAGCTCAAAATCTAAGAGCTCTGAAACCCCGAGATTTGGAGATCTACTTTTCGTTTATTGGGAAGAGGTGAATTTTTTTCCTGCAAATCTTGTCGATTTTTTTTACTCTCATGGGCATTGTTAACAGCGCAAATCAATTGGTGCAGAATCTGGGGGTGTTTCGCTTGCAATGGTTTTCAACAGGTTTTATTTTCCTTCAGTGTTCCACGGGGACGCGTCCCCCCCAAAAAACACCGCATTTCCTAGAGGGGGACATTTCAGAGACTTGGGGACTTGGGGGAGACGTCCCCCCACCAGCGCCACCATCCCACCACCAGTGTCGCTGTCTCCAAGATGCTGCTAGGACTTTGAGGACGTTGGGGTGTCCTCAAGACGTCTAGGGGACTCCTAGTTGTCTCCAAGAAGTATAATTCTTATACTTATACATCTTTTTATATGTAACACCCCTCCATTTTTCTCTATTGTGCAAACTATGTTGTTTCCCATTTATGCTTCAGTTTTGTGTTGTACTTGGACTATGTACTTGGTTAAAGTGGATCACTGTTTTATCGTGATGTATCTTGTTGCGATGATACTATATTTTGATGTGATTATTATGGCGTGGTTGGAAATTAACCTATGTGGATATTTAATTTTATGATGTTTCATGCTTTCGACTATGCTGCCATGTTAGATGCATCAGTTAGAACTACTGTATTGGTGGAGAGAACGACATCGCATCACTCGCTTGCGAGTGCCCTGTGATCTCGTGATTTCCTCTTCACGGTGTGCCTTTTTTATGACATATTGTTGCATGTGGATGTATTCTTTGTTGAAGGTTGACAGGTATAGGACATCAACTCCACCTGGTTTCACAGGTTCGAGCATGTCCAAGGCCCAACGACATTCGATTGAGACATAGTAGCTAGGATTTCCATGCCAAGTCGTTACCCTGGTTGTAGTGTGTCATCGGTCCTAGTATGGTCCAGTTGTTCTATTTGGTTCTAATTGTCCGATTTCAGTTTATTTTGGAAGTTAGAATAATATTAGAAATGTGATTAAATTATTGAGTAATTTAATTTAATTAATAAATATTTTAATCTTATGGTAGATTTATTTTATTAATTGATTAAGTTATTTATGTGGAAATGAATTACATTGTTCATTTTGGAAATGCATGCATATTTAAGTTGGAATTGGAAATTAGGAAAATAAATTAAAAGTCAATTTAGAAATTTGAAAATCCAAAAATTCAAAAAATAGATATTTCCTATTTTCTGTTTTCTGGAATTTATGAGGGTGGTTGTAGGATTTTTGGAAAGAACTTTTTGCATATCTTGGAATTTCTTCACAAAAATCAAGAATAGAGTTTTTGGGGAAAAATTGGAAAAAGAAGAGGAAGGAATTGTGCAATTTAGTGGGTTTTTGGATTGAAGCTTGCTGAATCTGAGGAATTGAAGAGGGAGTCAAGGCATGAACAGGGTTTTTACTCAACTGCGAGAAAAATAGGTTCTTGTTCTTGAAATGAGATTATGTCTATATTATATTATTCCAATTCTGTTGATCTTCAATCTTTGGGTTTTCTTTCAAATTAGAAGAAATTTCCTTTTTGTTGAATGGATATATATATATATATATGCACTCATATATACATAATTATGCTTGTGAAATCTTTTTTTTAATTTCCCCCTAGTAAAGTTATGCTGCCAAAATTTCTTTAAAAATTTTGAAATTCAAAAAAGAAGGAAAAAACCTCTTTTTCCTTAGTTCTGGTTTTGTCATTTTAAAAAAAAAAAAAAAAAAAAAAAAAACTCGTCAGTTTTTTTTGTATGTAAAAAAATTTATTTATGAAAATTTATAGGGGGGGCTGGGGCTCACCCCATCGTCGCTCCCAAGGGAAGCAGAGTGGGGGAGCGCGCCCAACGCAACCCCCGTCCACGGCTTGGGCGGACCGCGCAGCCTGCGACCACTAGTAGTGGTGGCCGGCTCCGTCGCTCGTGCCAGCTCCCGCCTCCTCTCCGCCCGCGCACTCCGCGCAACCCTTCGCCCACGACAACACCCTCCGATGGCGTTGCCTCCTGCGGCCACTCACTGTCAAACCACCGCCACCGGCCATGAGAGTCGCGACCGACCTCGACCCAGCCACCTTAAGCACGCAGCCCGAGGTTCGTGCGGCCCAACCCTAGGGTTGGCGCATGAACTGAGGCAGGGCCTTGGAATTTTTAGCTTTTCAGAAAATAAAAGTAAAATAAATTTATTATATTTTAAATATTATAATTTTTATAATATTTTGATATTATAATTTTTATAATAATTTAATATTACAATTTATTATTACATAATATTATTATGATTCAATATAATATTAAAATGCTTTTAATCGTTTTAATATTATTATTCCTTTATAATGATATGGGAGATTTTAAAAAATAATATCATAATCTTAATGCTTTAATATTAATATTTAAAAAATATGATAATATCATTATATTATTATATTGTTAATAGGGAATGATGTTTTTTTTTTGGAAATGAGATTTATTGAATATGGAATAAATGTTTTATTTAAAAATGGGAATTTTTTTTTATTTGAATTGTTGATATACGGGTTAATATTTCATGTATTAAATGTCACATGGAAATAAAATGATTTTTAAATGGCGTATTTTAAATCAACTCATTTAACGCATTGATTACTGAATGCTAGTGAGGAAATGGGTTTAGTGAACTCAAAGTAGATTTGATTCTCTCCTTGTTTTGATCTGTGCATGTCCTCATTCGGGAAATATGGGTTTTAGCATTTAATCAAGTCTTCCAGTTGGATTTTCAAGCTTGTGGGTTGCCGTACTGTGTAGTCAACCTTTGGATTGCCTTGGGTAGTGTGTAACCAGTTTGTTCCCCGATTATCATGAACAGGAGTGTGTTGACTGTATGTTATGGTTAGGGATGTGATATCCTTGCGTAGCACTTGTGTACCCTTGGGTTGTGGAGTTGTTCCACATGTCATCTTAGAGGAGTGGCTTGTAACGGGGGTTGGCACACGAAGTGGTGCTAGGGTAACTCGTTGTAAGTTAGTTAATCCAGTGATAACTTAATTAACTGATTAGAGTATCACGTAGTACTAAACACTTAAAAAGATAATTATGCCTCGCTCAGGATCACGAGGGCTTGTAAAGACTTGGGTTGAGACGGGAAGGCCTGGAATGGAAAGATCGTTATCTTGTCTCTATGAAATATAACTGATTCCACATTGGTTTACATGAGGGGCCGAAAGTCGTTAGAGGTTACCAGGGTAACCCGAGATGGGGGCCGGGGCCTAGGAAGACTCACCAGGGTAACCCATGTAACATTGTGATGACACTTCTCCTAGGTCGACAGCATGTTTGCATCAATGATGCAGTTGATTATGTAATTCTGGAAGCATTGTAACCTTGTGTCAGTGATGTCACTATATTTATTTCAGTATGGTTATGTTAGCCTATGTCTAGAGGTAGACGTCCTTGGTTAGAAATTCTGGTTACTATCTCTTGGCACGGGGGGTGGGCCTTTGGGTTCCACTTGGTTGGGTGGCGTGCACCTAAATCCATTGGGTTCTTTCTTCATGTTCTTGTGGATGAGACTTCCAGTTGGAGAGCTCGTGGTTTCTGTTGCAGTTCTTACTTGTTTCCATTTCAGTTATTCTTGTAATTATTACCCTTCTTGTTATCGAGGTGGAATTTGTAATTGTGATCCTATTGGTTGGACTTGCCTCATTTGGGGAATGAGTGTTGTAACCTTATTGTTTAATGAATGGATTAATGCATTTGAAAGTTATATATTATACTTGTTGTAAAATCATCTTACTTGGAATGAATGTGTTAATCCATTATTCAAATAATTGTCATGGGTTGTATTTATGTTTGTGTTGAGGTTCTATATAACCTCTGTCTCGTAACCTTAGAGGATATTGGCTTTGTTAGCGAAATTCTTATTATTTGTACTTAAGCAAAAAAAATAAAAATTAGCCTGTTTAAGTTGTTGTTTGCAACTTCCTCTAGGGTTGTGTGGCGGGGCGTTACATTATAACTTTTTTTCAAGTACTATACGTATTTCAGCACCCTACCGCCCCCTCGCTGCCGTCCCCCCACTGTCCCCCTGTCGTCCCCAAACTTAGGTCCCCGTCCCCATGTCTTGGGAATGCGTCCCCTACCGTCCCCCCGTCCCCATCCCCAAAACCTCGTGGAACACTGTTTTCCTTAGAAAGATCATTTTTGGTTGTATTTTATTTTATTTAAAGAAAAATTCAATGGTTATCAGCTAAATGAAGGCATTAGTTCTTTGGTTTTATCTATGGTTGTTTAGCATGTGATATTTTGCAATACCTAGTGTTAGATCCCTACTTGTTTATATAAGCAAAGGTATTTTGAACGGAGGAATGAATTTCATGTTTGGTGGTTTTAAGTGTATGGTTGCCAGAGTTATTTCTCACATAGATCGATTATTAGAGATTGGACCAAATTTGTATGTTAAATTCATTACATTCTTCTTCACGTACCTTATTTGTCATAGAACACACTTCTTCACAATTTTATCACTATACTGGTTGTTGCATTTACAAACCAAATTTCACAAGGCAGTGGATTGGTGTGACAAAAAAATGGATAATTTATTTTATAGATCGTGTTGAATAAATAGCAAACCAACATTTAATTTACCTTAAATCTAGAGCATTATCTTTGTTTTAAAGCCTTAGACTGCAGTTTAGTTGAGTTGTTGACATAGGGTGCCCCTGGTAGTATGGTGTGGTGATTATTCCCAAGGTGTAGATCTCAATACCATTGTTATTGAGTCACATTGACTATCTAGATACAAAAGACTGTATGTTTCCCACACCCAGAACTCGATGTACAGAACTAGAGAATCAGGTATTTAGGGCTGGGCTTAAACATCACACACTAAGCATTGACTACTTAGGTGTGTGTTTCATGTGGGTCCTACTTTAACTCAGCTTTGATCAATAAACTTGTCTGTATCATTGACCTTTAAAGTTACCGTTTGCCTCATTGTTCTGTGTCTCTTTGCCCGTTGCCGTTAACGTTTACACTGTTTACGGTTCAACAAAATGTGGAAGCACAACAAGGCACCTGAACTGGGTGCTGGACAACTTCTCAATACTCTATCCCAATAATTCAAATACTTTTATTTATTTCTAAAAAGCAGTCCAATATTTTAAGAATAATATATACAAATTTAGTATAATATTAAAGTGGAGACCAGGCCTGAAATTTGACGGCCACCTCTATCTGTCATATAATTTTTTTTTGATGGTTTTTTCATTCAAATGTCCGTCACTTTATGTTTTATGAAAAAAATTAATTGTCAAAAAAATATAAATATCAATTTTAAATTTATTCATAAATAATTATATAAAATTAAAAATAGTTTAATCCTTATTCAACTCATTATCTAAAATTTCAACATACTCACTAATAAAACAAAAATGTTGTATTATATTCAAAAAAATCAAAGCTTCTGAAAAAAATGATGTTAATTTTTTTTTATAGTTTAATCTTTAAATTCATCTATTTAAAAACATAAATTAATTGTAAAAGCCAAATAAAATTTCAATATGTTTACCAACAAACACAAATGATGTATTATCTTGAAAAAAATCAAAGTTCAAATCACTAATCACTGTAAACAAAATGTTGTAAAATAAATGTTATTGGAAAACAATGAAAATTTGTGTTATGTTATTCATATGGATATCCTATATATATTAAAAAATGTAAAGTTAGAAAATATTGATAATTAAAAATAAATGTAAAAATATTAAATTTATGTTAAAATTCACAAGAAGTTTCTAAATTGAAAATAAATCTTGTTAAAATATTAAAAAGTTAAAAAAACCATTATATTATATTTTGAAAAGATTTTTTATTAATATATATTATAAATCATATATATTAATATAAAGCAATAATAACTATTAGTAAAAATGTTAAAATCTTAGAATTTATTGTTAAAATATTTAAAAAATTAGAAAGAACTATATTTAATCTTGAAATTTTTTATTTTGAACAGATTTTGAATTAATAAAAATATTTTTAATAAACCGTATATATTAATATAAAGTGAAATTAGAAAGAATTATTCCAATTTTAAAATAATTTATACTTTTATCATAAACAATATATATATATATACTACAATAAATTTTCACGGTTTAATAATAATTTTAAGTGTCATATTTACAGCTATATAAAAATATAGCAAGTCAAATGATACGGTCTAATTAATTTTTAGGTTGTGATATGTGATCCAAAATGCAAAAAATGGTCAAATAGACCATCAAATTCCACGCCTGGCGGAGACTAATATGATAATAGTTAATTTAAGAATCAATAAAAGTGTTAAGTTCAAATGTTAATTATTTTTAAAATTTATAATTAGATACAAATATATTGATTGATTTGACAATCTGAAATAAACAAAATAATTATATTTAAAAATTGATTAAGGGTATTTAGTGAAGGTAAAAAATATTATCATACAATTCATATATATATATATATATTTCAAAATATATAAAATTATAAAATAACTTTTTAAATAAATAAAATAAAATAATTTTAAGCATACAAAATAAAATTTCTTATATAGATAAAAATAACAATTTAAATAAAATAATTATTAACTAAATAAAAATGTTTTTTAGATAAAAATAAAGTAAAAAAAAAATATAAAATAAAATAATTCTAAACTAAAGAGAATAGTTCTTAATATATAAAATAACTAAAGATTATATTTTTGAAAATCTTTTAGATAATGTATTTAAATATCTATACTAGTTATTTTTCACTTTTGTGAATTTAATTTTATTATTTTATTATTTTTACTTTACAATTGACTATTTTCTTATATGACTATAAAAAAATTTAATCAGATTAAAAATAAAGAAGAGTAAGTAGATATCAAATTTTAAAACTAATATATAATTCTTCAAATGTCAATTTTAAAATTTTAAAATTAAATATGACTATATTTGAAAAAAATAAATTCCTATAAAAAGATATAAATGTTCCTTATTATTTAGCAATCAAATAATTAACCAAAAAAAAAAAGAAATAAAATTTTAAAATTAGATATAATTTTACCAAATGAAAAATAAGTAACAATTCAGATTATTAAAAAATTGAAATTTTATATATATACTAGTTTAAGTGATAAATTTTAATTATAATACTATTATATATATATATAAACTTGACAGTCATATCTCTTGTTTAAAATTCTCACTTTTACTTAAAATAGTATATAATTTCTTACTTTTTCTCTCTTGCCCATTTTATTAGTGTCACTAGTTCTATCCATGCAAGTTTCATGCGATTTATTACTATTTTCTTGTACTCAAAAGAATTTAATGTGAATTCATGTATCATTAGAATTTAAGATAAAGAGAATGCTAGGAAAACTTTGGTTGAAACATTTTAAAAGAATATAATTTCACATCACATCATTCTAAAGTATCTCCATGACTAAAGAGTGTTATCATCCATCAATTCAATGACTATAAATTTGACCTTTCAACTGGGTCATCCTACAAGAACAAGACCCTTGTGATCTAACAATTTATTCAAGGTATTTTGTAAATACCAACTATCCTTAATAATAAAAAAGGGGCAAGATTTGAAGCAAGTCAAAAGAAAAAGAGTGAAATTTATCAAATTAGATCCATAGCTCACAAGACAAACTCGTACCCCTATAAAAGATCTAGATTACCAAATTTCACCTCAACAAAATTCATAAGTTATTCTGATTTCAAGGAAATGTATAGATGGAGAGGAACTAGATTCAATACCTAGGCACATGGAGTTCAACATCACATATGAACCATTCTCTATATTTTTTCTATAGTAAAGTGTCTCATCCCTCACATTTACTTTCTTAGATTAGCATTTAATATTTTTAAAAATTTTATCCCTTAATTGAATATTGAATTAATCTAGCTTGATTCATGCCAAGTTGTATGCATTTCATTTGACTATCCTATAAGATGAATCCTATGGAAATGTTATTTCCATTTACAATAAAGTAAATTAAAAACATCTCTTAACATATGTTTATATTAGGGGACCTTATCATACATCAATTCATTGTCCTTTTTGATAGTGATGTAAAAAATTATCCATACTCGCTTTTACTTTTATAAAAGTATTATAATATTAACACCAAATGAAATTGAAAACAATTTAACTACTATTTATCTTATATAACTCTTAAATCTTAGAGAGTATAGTAAGTTTGGTATAGTCAATATCAAAGTTTTAAATGTCACAAATATTTTCATTTGCATGCCAACAAATCAGATAAAGTGGTTCATTTTATATATATTTTATCAAGGATTTTTTTAAAACATACTATTATAAAGTTTATAGGAAAAGCATAATAAGATGGTTTTTAATATGATTTTAAAATATTGAAGTTTCAACTCCCACCCTCTAGAAAAATTAAATTAATTAGTTTTTTCAAAGCTAGAAAGATGGTTAAAAAGTAAAATTTGTTTCTTATTTCCTATTTTTTATATTTTACCATTTTAATTTATTTAACAATATATTAAATTGGAAAGATAAATTTTAAATAGACTTCATTTTTTTTAATAAAGAAAAATATTTTTCTTTGGAAGTAACTTAATAACCCCTGTATTGACATCTCTTCCTAAAAGACCAACTATAATTGCTAATGAAGAAAACTACAACCTTCCTAATATTATTTCTTATTATCTAACTATCTAATGTTTTATGTTACCTTACACTTTCCTATTTTTTCTAAATGGATTGGTATTTAACTTTACAATATATAATCACATATCTATTGCTATTTCATTTTATGAATCATGCTTCAATTCTATATAAAATTTAAATTAGCAACTCATTTAAGAAAGTTGACACAATATATCTCTTGTTTAAAATTTCTCACTTAAATTGGTATATATATATATATATATATATATATATACTTTTAAAAATGTTTCAATTTTTTAATAATTTCAATTGTTACTTTTTTTCATTTGGTAAAACTCATATCTATTTTGTTTCTTTTTGTTAATTATTTGATTGCTAAATAATAAGCAACATTTATATCTCTTTATAGAGTTTTTTTTTCAAAATATAATCATATTTAATTTTAAAATTTTAAAATTGACATTTGAAGAATTATAGGCTAGCTTTTAAATTTGATATCTACTTACTTTTCTTTATTTTTAATTTGATTAAATATTTTTACAATCATCTAAGGAAATAGTCAATTCTAAAGTAAAAGTGAAAAAATAATAAAGCTAAATTCACAAAAGTGAAAAATAACTAATATAGATACTTAAATACATTATCTAAAAGTTTTTCAAAATATAATCTTTAGTTTATTTATTTATTAAGATTTATTTCATTTTATTTTATTTTATATGTATTCTTGATTTTATTGTTATCTAAAAAGCATTTTTATTTATTTAATAGTTATTTTAATCTATATAAGAATTATTTTATTTTTACATGCTTAAAATTATTTTATTTTATTTATTTAAAAAATTATTTTATAATTTTATATATTTTGAAATATATATATAAATTGAATGATATTATTTTTTTGAAAGAGGACAAACTGTCACTCCATTACACCTAAAGAAACTCTTAACCACAACCTAAATTTATAAGGGATCCACTTGAACCTTCTACTTTTTATGACATTGCCTTCCTCTATAACCCCCATACCCAACTGAATCATAACTAGACACATGGTAACAGTGGCAAAACACTAAGAAATCTTCATAAACCATGTGTTACACCGAATCACCCAACTTTATTGGATGGAGTGATCAAAGCTTATCAAGTTTATTAGTTTATCTATATAATGATAAGCAATAAAATATTTTTTGCATAAGCAAAATTCTATTCGAAACGAACATTTCTTGTACTTTTTTTGTTTTCGCTGAGAAGAGTTTGCTTGAGGGGTTTCAAT
This sequence comes from Sequoiadendron giganteum, assembly GCA_007115665.2. Taxonomy (NCBI): domain Eukaryota; kingdom Viridiplantae; phylum Streptophyta; class Pinopsida; order Cupressales; family Cupressaceae; genus Sequoiadendron; species Sequoiadendron giganteum. Next base: position 329,991,851 of record CM021100.1, read on the forward strand.
TAATTCTGTAAAGTGTTAATTTTAATTTGTTTTATTAATGGAATGATATCCCCAAAAATACCTGAAGTTTCTTACTAATGAGATAGAATTAGTTTTTATATTAATTGTTTCTAGATCCAAAGTCCTTATATTTGCTAGTTCCTCCATGCTAGAAAATTTTAGCAAATCATCAAGGAAACAAATAGAGAAATCTTCAAACATGAATATTTTCGATGCACCATAACCTTCTATGTACTGAATCTCAATGTACGTTCTGTAGATGGTGGAGTCTCTTCTTAAAATACGGGGCATAAACAAGGCTGCCATTAACAAGGAAGGCTTAACAGCACTAGACATTGCCAGAGAAAACACGGAATACCATGAATCTTACAAGATAATTGAAATGCTGGGGAATTATCCTTCCAAGTGCAGGCCTTTCTTGCACAGTGCTCCAAAGGTGACGGAAGAGAAACGCAAGGTTTCCATAGACATGGTGAACAAGACATTTGACGCCAGGCGCAACACAGAATTAGTGGTGGCAGTGTTGTTAGCGACAATGTCATTTACAACTGTCTTCACCATTCCGGGCATTTTCAGTACGCATATAGAGGAAGCAGAGAAGCATAAGTTTGGTTCGCGCCATCTTATTCGATCCCTTTCATTTAATATGTTTATCATTTTTAATTGTGTGACCTGCTTTCTATCGTTGTTTGTGGTGCTGGCGTGGCACATTGCTAGGCCTCTTACAACAGAACGTAAGTTGTCCTTCTTAGCTATCACCAATCTGATGGTTTGCGCCACCGCCGCCTTCATGGCTACAGTGTACACAATCCTTGCGCATGATAAACTGGCTTGGCTTGTGCTTGGAACATGAATGATCGTCTGCACCTGTGGTGCTTTGGGTCTCTTCAAATTGGCTACACAGTATCTAGTGAAAATGGAGAGAGTGAAGCGCCTCTGTGGTGTAAATCTTTTCCTCTCTGACCATCTGGTGGAGTCTCTGTGGATAAAACTAGAAAGTTGGGGGTATTTCGACATAGTGTGCAGGTGGACATGCAAGTCCAACTGCATTAGCAAAGGTGAGGCAATTCTGACTAGTGGGTCTGCTGAAAACGTCTAGGTGGAAATTCAAAATTGTATTTTTGTTGTAAATAGGATCTTGTTAATATATGGGCCAAATTGAATGATCCCGATCTTACTCTTCTCTCTGCTCCTGTTCTGTTCTAATCATTTAGGGGTCTTGTATATGTTTTTATACCTTGGGTAACATTTTCAATCATACATACTTATATTCATAAAAAATTATTGTTTATGGAATAAATGTATTTTCTGAATAGTAATAAGATTTGAAAAAAAATGCTTTTATAGTTATTAAAGAGTAATTATATAAGCATCTTTATAAAATAATAATAATATTATAAAATGTATTTATAAGAAATTGTTAATGTATTTATTTTACATCAAAGGAATAATTTATGAAAAGCTAAAATATTAAATAATGTCTAATTTTTAAATTATAAATTTAAAATAATTTATTAGAATGTTATAATGTTTATTGTAAATTTTGTATTAAGTAATGAATAATATAATTTTAAAATTATAAATTTAAAATAATTTATTATTAAAATATTATAATGGTCATTGTAAATTTTGTATTAAGTAATGAATATTATTTGAAAAATATATTAATTTTTTTTTATGATCTTTGAATTTTTTTAATAATGTATTTAATATTAATTAAATTTGAATGATATAATACTATATTATTGTTTATTGAAAAAAAAATGTAATTTGTATAATAAGTACTCTACAATTTAAAAGTATAAATTGTTCTTCAATTTATTATATTTTTTCTTTTTCTTGAATGATATCTAGTTCATGAAAAATGACAGTTAATTCGCAAGCACCACATACTTAGTTACACGAACTCATTTGGAATTCAAATTTACACAACAAAAGGTGGCAAATTCAATTTTATTAATATGACCCAACTTTTACAGTCAAACACATGCTTTGCAATCTGCGAGATTCAATTTGTTTCCTAATTGCCCATTCGCCTGTTCAATCACCCCTCAGCTCTGCTCTTCTTTCCATTAATTTCTTCTTTGATTCCTCACTCCTGCACAATCCTCCTATAAAATTTTATTCTCATTTCATGTTGCATCTTCTCTTTACCAGCGCACCCCTATTTATCTCAGTGGAGTAGCGTTCTTTTTCTTTACTTCACTCTGCATCTTCCTTGTCTTCATACTCCACGCAGCCCATCTTCCATCATTTTCTGTGCACCATGCACTTTCAGATTTGGTGACTTTTACGTCCAAATTTTTTATTGGCTTCCTCTTCTCTTCTTCTCCTCTCTGTGCGTCACCCATCTATGCAATCTATATTCTCTTTTACTTACCGACTACTTCTTTCTTTCGTGGACTGTACACCTTGTCTATTTTTCTTGCTATGCCTATATTCATGTTTTCCCCTTTAGTTGCACCTTCTACCTTCCCACAAGCTCATCTTCTCCTTCCTCTAGCGCAGTCTATTCATTTCTCATTGCCGCCTTTGCTTTTATTTATCCCACACTGAATATCAATAATCTCTTCCTTTCAGCTTGGGAAGTTAGTTAATAAAAGTGAATTGATCTTTTATTTAATTTTACAACTCCTAATAAATCAATTTGACATTCAAATACATGGAGAAATCATAATCGAAAAAATAAATTAAATCCATTGTACACTGCAGCAATAAAATTTCTGCTCAAGATTAAAAATGTAACCATAATATTTTATCAACCAATGACAATAATAGTACATTGTAGTAATAAAATGTTTGCTAAGGATTAAAAATGTATACATGATATTTTATCAACCATTGACAATAATGTCATTCGATCCCTCTCCCACTCGACCACAAGTTTAAATCGTGATGTTGAATGGAAATCAAAGCAAAACGGATGAAAACCAAATCGATTTTTTTTTGGATGATGCAAATCACCCATTCGCTTAAATGCTCCTACATAAAAAAGGAACCAAATAAATGAATTTTTGTTGGAGAATGTCAAGATCAAGAGCATGAAATAAACTTTCACAAGTGAACAAAATGAGCACGATATTATGTCTATCAATATACAAATGAAGAGTGTGTAAATACAATGATCAAGCCTTGTATATATAGGCAAGGATGAGGAGGTGAGCAGGTAGGAGTGAAAGTCTGACTACCTCTCCAAAGATGAGACACTTGTGAGCTCACTTGACAAGTGGGTGAGCAAGTGGCAAGTGTACATGCAATAGGTGTCTCAAGTTACGAGAACACATGAGGACACATGTCTCAATTCTTTGAACTAAGACAAAAAGTAAAAGAAGCTTAAGTAAACTTAAGCTAGGTGTAAATAGGTGAATCTTAAATAGGTGATTAGCTAACTAGGTAGATAAAAAAACTACTTACACTATCACCCCACTTAAGTGCAACTTAGGGAGTAATGTATGCACAAATAACGAGTCTTAGCTACAAGGCCATATTAGATACTCATGTAAAAATGTCTCATAAAGTGGAGTAAAGGAGAAAAAACCAAGTGGAAAATAAATACCCCTCTCCAAAAATAGAATGGTGCAAATGCAATGGAATGTACAAGTGAAGATAGGACTTAATGATGCCCCCCAAGAATTACTTCTATCACAAAAGTACAAGAAATATTCCCCCCAATAGAGATAAAGAGAGACGATGGATCCCCCCATAAGATCATAGAACCTACAGTGTTGAGTGATGCTCAAAGAAGAATGCAAAATTGTGATTCCTGAATGTCAAACAACATTTCTTCTTCGTGGAAGAAGATGAACTACAAATAGGTGCATAATATCTTCCCATGTGAGAAGAAAATAAGTCTCTAAATGATGCACAAGATCCAAAGACAATGGTGAAATCTCTGAAAGTTGCTCAAATTCTCCATGTGAAGGTTGATGTAGAACAAAAACCAAAGATGTAGATGTGCAGATAACAACATTCATATGGCTATCATTAAAGGTGCCTGGTAACTCTATAAAATGGGATTCACTAAACAAGTCTGATATGTCATGTAAGTAATCATCCCATTGAACTATAGCGGAAACACAACTATGAATGACCTACTACCCTGAATCATGAGAAACCAATGATGCAGGAACACTCTATACTGAAGAAGTAGAATATGAAGGAGATATGATATCAATGTAAGGTGAAGTAATCGATGAGGAGTATAGAAATCCAAGGTTCAAATAACCAAATTGTATCTCCTTATGCATGTTGAAGGTATCAGTGTCATTTATACTCAAACCATCATCAAAGTTAGCAAAACCAAAGGAAGAAAATGAATAATTTTTGGAATCATGATTAGCATGACCTGTGGCAATGATATTTCTACTGTGCAAATCTTTGGTGATCACAAAATTTGGTGTGAACCCAACTACTTTTCTTTCACCACTACGTGTACTCTAATAAATGGATAGGAGATTATTGGATAAGGTACATAAAGTACATCATTGAATGTTCCTTTCTCCAATTTGAATAGATCATTTCCAAGAGCTGACATATAGGTGTTATTCCCCATTAATATTGGTGGGAATAAACAAGGCTTAAATTTATAAAATGGTTCCCTATATGTAGCCATGTTGTGTGATGCCCCAAAATCAAGTAGCCACTTTTGTGATGTGTTATTTATAGAAGCAATGAGTGCCATACCTTTATTTTTATCATTTGCTAAAAATACAATTGATGTTGATGCAAAAATTGAAGAACCACTTGTCTTAGACAATGGGTGAAGCCACAATAGTGGTTTACAATTCCAGTGAGGAAGGAAAACTCACAAAAAAGACCCCATGGCAATTTTTTTGATTTTGGGAGTTCAAACAAACTAGTTGGTTCGAAGGAACCAAAAAAGGGTTCACTCGAACCAAGGTTTGAGCAAACCAAATGAAAGCATGCACGAACAAAAAACATTTGAAAACCCCTTTTGACATGGGGTTCGGGTTCGCTCGAACCCCCCTTTGTCCTCATTCTCCCCCTCAGGCACTTTCGAAGTCCAGATTTTTACGCTTCGAAGCTCGGGTTGAGGATGAAAATGGAGGAGACTTCACAAAACCAACTAGAATTAGGTACTCCTTAGAACGAGCTATCAAACGACTATAACTTTAATATGTATTTATTTTTGTAGTTTTATTAAACATAGGTTTTTCACTAAAAATCAAGCTCTTTGTTCTACACATGTGGAAAAATAGCAGATTATTGAAAAATATGAGTGCACCAAATATTGAAGTCCTTGATCCAACAAAAAAATAAAATTGAATTTTGATATATACAAAAAGAGTTACACGTTATATACGGTCGCGCTATGTCTGAATTGTAATTGGTTTGACTTCGAAACTTGATTAAAGAAAAAATATTCAATAAAAAACTATCTAACCAAGTTGAAGCACTAGATATCAGAGTTACAAATCTAAATTTGAAAGAATTATAATTTTATCTTTCATGGAAAAAAGGTTATGCATTATACGGTGTGCGTCACTTTTAAAAAATGTTATTTTCTAAAAAAAACCAATTTTTCGTGCGAGATGGAAAATGAAGTGCAATCTGATTCCAAATTTTTTGAGAAAAATATTTTTAGAATCTAATGACAAGATGTGACAATACTCTAGTTTACATCATCTTCCAATTCCTCATGGTTTAGCCTCTATAGGTACTTGAATGTGAAGATTTACTGAAAAAAAAATAATTTCAGTGTCCAGTTTGGCCAAAAATTGTAAACCACTATTGTGGGATCACCCCAATTGAAGTTGATTTTGTTGAAGAATAGTCTTCAAGTCATCAATTTCCTTTTTTTAACATTAGTGTTCTTCATGCCCTAATCTGTTACAATAAGTACATTTAGGATTATCCTTAGAAAATTTCCCTTTTGATAAGGGAGATGAATCCAATGAAGTGCCCGATTTTGATCCCTTATCTTTATCCTTAGTGTATTTCTTTCCTTATGATTTAGAAACTAATTCTTGACTTTTTGAAGAGTTGATAGTATGCATAAAGATTAATTTGGATTGTTCTCTTGTGATTCTATCACAAAACTTCAAAAGAAGGCATTACATGTGTTGTTCCAATAACATCCATTATAGAATAGAAAGAAGAAGCAAACATTGATAAGGACCTTTTAGCTTTGATTGAATCAAGAAGACACATTCCTTATCTATTTTTGTTTTACCACAAACTTGAAGTATAGAAAGAAAAGACTTGAGCTATACTAAGAAGTCTTCAATAGATGGAAATGAATCAAGAGACAATGTTGTTAATTTTGCATCAGATTGTAAAATCTTGAACTCATCAACTTTACAAAAAAGACCTTCAAATTTTTCCCACATTTTCTTCTGAGTTGTACAACTAGAAATGTGAAATTTCAAACTATTAGAAACAAGAAGACCTATTAGACCCATTGCTTCATCTAACTTATTTTGATAAGTAAACTACTAAAACTCTCTAGTAAACTACATTTGTTGTCCATTGATCATTTTCCATTACCCCTTAGATTGAAGTAGTTGTTGTACTTTGACTTTCCATGTGTGAAAGTTATGTGGTGTTAACAAATCAATTTTTGGATCCATGATGCAAACTGAACAAGGCACTTTAATTGTGCCTTACCAAACCACCCAAAACTGTTTTATATTTGATTGCAGACCCCCTAGAAAGATACAAAATAAGAATTAAAATTTTGTGTCAAGTTGGAAGTCAAATCATCCATTTATAACTCACAAAGATTTTTTTAAATAAAAAAATTGGCTTTTCAAAACTTAATTTTGATTACAAATCTAGAATCCTTATGAATTTTTGATGAATTTTAAAAATATTGGTCAATTTTCAATAAATGGGGTGAAAGTTATGCCTCATCAAAAATTGCACAAATTACACTTGAATTCAAAGGTTAAAAAATCTGATTAAACAAAAGAAAAGTGAAAATGTCTCAAGGTGAAAATGTTGGTGTTGGAACAAGCTTTCCAATCACTATTTACACTAGAAAATTTGCCTCCCTATTTGCAAGTTATGTAAAAATTAAAAAAAGCCTCCTTGTAAAGCATTGGTAGGTAACTGTCAATTAAATATCCACCAACATAAATTGCTAATATAAGCAAAAAAAAACCGCTAGTTGTTAATAATCAAATATTAACTATAGCTTCTAATACAAATATGTTAAAAATAAAATCCATTGGAGGACTTTGATGGGTTCCTTGTGGTTGGAGCAAGTTAGAAGGCTGGGTAAAGTTTGGAACGCTGAAGTTACCACACTAGCTACTTAAAGACCCACAAAAAAATGGTGGATATTTGGATGGAGTCAACGTTGCTTCACATGCTACCAAAAGTGGAAGGGATGTAGAGCACATAGAGACCTTTCAATCTAGTAGATCGATCTTATTGGAAAAGACCACAAAGATTGATGAAAATGGAGGAGGTAAATATTTTTCTCCATGTTGTGATGGTGTTATAAAACAAGGAGGAAATGAAAGATTAAAGGTGTTGATTTAAAATAACAATAGAAAATGAAAGAAAGGTTGCAGAAATAAAATAAAACTAAAAACACATAGACAAGAACACAAAAATTTATCGTGGTTCGCCTAACTAAGGCTACATCCACACTCAATAGGGAATATCTTATTATTATCAATATTTGTTGCATGTTACAGTGCATAGCAACATACTATTTTATACACCTTCAGCTATTACAATATAATTATTATTTTGGCACCACTCAGCTAGCCGCCAACCAAGAATAACAAAGGAATCACCGTGAATAGATGGTGGAAGAGAAGTGGTTGGGCTTCACAACCAAACAATCACCCCCTGCAGGCCAGCCAATACAACCATGCACCAAGACATCCCCTGCACATCCACTTAGATCACAACTAAACCTAGAGAATATTGTAATAGTACTAAACTCTATTCCAGCACACTCCAAATGAGTTTTCTCCAAATTATATCAGATATAAAAAAGGTTAACACAAATGCACTCATTAATCCATAATCAAAAACACCACTTTTGGCAGGTTCAAAATACACTATACCATCACTAGCATCTATGCTCCCCTTCTTTTCATCACTTTGAAACATAGATGTTTGGAATGACCTCCTAAATTCACTTGGCTCTAGCAATCTCCTACACCTTTTTGGTATTAGAAACCTTCTCGTTTGCCTCTATACCATCCACCTGGGACTCAAACAATGGATTATCATAAACCATTTCTATCTCAGGCACAAATAATGGATTATGATAAACCATTTCTACCTCTCCATTTTCAGCCTCTTCTTGAGGTTCATCTTCATCTTCACTTGCCTGGTTCCAGACTGCATCCTCCTATCCTTGGGAGGCATCCTCCTCATCTTGGAAGGAAAAATCCATAGTCTCCTTAGCTGGATCCTTCTCCTTTGTCAAGCCATCCCACCAATGAACATGACGCCTTGTTTCAGGTTGCACTTGCACAATATTTTCTACCAAATCTAAACTGCCAAGAAATTATTCAATAATAGAATCAGCTTCATCATTTAATTCATCCAAAAATATATGATGAATAGCTCCCACTTCATCATGAATCTATCTAGAGCCACATGACCAAGACATGAGACCTTGAGCCCAATCATCCTAGTTGGGACTCTCTTCTATATCAGCTTCATCATCTTCATCATCTGAAATTCCCACTTCAGCCTATCTCTTTACTATATAAAAACACCCAGCTCCAAGATCTAAAACCCAATCATTTTCCATCTCTGCTCAAAACTTCTCCATGGCTCTAATACCAATTGTTGATTTAAAATAACAACATAAAATGAAAGAAAGGTTGTAAAAATAAAATAAAACTAAAAACACACAAACAAGAACATAGAAATTTATTGTGGTTCACCTAACTAAGGCTACGTCCACACTCAACAAGGAATATCTTATTATTATCAGTATTTTTTGCATGTTATAGTGCACAACAACATACTATTTTATACACCTTCAGCTGTTACAATATAATTATTATTCTAGCACCATTCAGCCAACCGGTAACCAAGAATAGCAAAGGAATCACCGTGAATAGACAGTGGTAGAGAAATGGTTGGGCTTCACCACCCAACAAGAGGCACCACTGATTTTGAATAATGAAATTCACACACATCTTTTAGCAGACCGCTGGTGTAGGGATGAATGGGGGGTGTAGATATGAGAAATGTGTGGTAGGTCATGCCTCTATTGGTGAGTGGAACCAAAAAATCAAGATCTCCAAACCAAGGTTGCAAAGAGACTGGTGGCTTGACCTGATGTAGATGGAGGTCATGGGAGGTGAGGGGTGGCATGGAGGGGCATTATGGCACCTACAGACTCAAAATCAATGCTCTATTTTTTATTTAACCACAAATATCATTCAAGGCAACTCACATGCTACATAAAGATGAGAATGTGATAGGAGAAATTAATTTCGCCTAAATACACAGAAAATCCCAGCTCAAATTTCTACAAATTGTGCAAAGAGGCAAGAAATTCCTATAAGAATACAATGATCTACCAAAATGGCATATTGGCAGAGGGCAGATTTGGCCTTCTGCTAAAAAAAATTAGAATTTTTTATAACTTTTATATAATAGGCAAAAAAATTGCAAAAAATCAAAATTACCAAATTTGACCAAATAAAAATATTTTCATTTCTCGAGCCTTTTGAGTGTGATGGTGTTGTCCATTTGTTTTTATGATGCTCTATTGATAGGGATAAATAAGTGTTGGAATCACCTCAATGTGGGAAGAAATGTGCTCTTATGGCTCTGATACCATGTTAGAGAATGTCTATCAATATACAAAGTGAAATAAACTTCCACAAGTGAAAAAAATGAGCACAATAGTATGTCTATCAATATAAAAATGAAGAGTGTGTAAATACAATGATCAAGCCTTGCATATATAGACAAGGATGAAGAGGTGAGAAGGTAGGAGTAAAACTCCGACTACCCCTCCAAAGATGGGACACTTGTGAGCTCACTTGACAAGTGGGTGAGAAAGTGGAAAGTGTACATGCAATGGGTGTTTCAAGTTATGAGAACACATGACAACATATATTTCAATGCTATGGACTGAGATAAAAATTAAAAAAAGTCTAAGTAAACTTAATCTAGGTGTGAATACGACAATCCTAGATAAATGATTAGCTAACTAGGTTGATAAATTCGCTATTTACATTAACACTTTTATATTAACTCTTCAAATAATATATTACTAGCACTGCAACTTTAGGAGGTGCAAGGATGTATCGATAGGAAATAAATAAATTAGATATTATCTATTTTTTGAAATATTTACATGTAGATTTAAAACAAAGCAATACAAATAAAAAGAAAAATTTCCATTGAATTGGAAAAAATAACTACAAATGGAAATATAATGTTCTCATTTGTAACAACCCAACTAGATTTAATCCAAAATTAAATAAATATTGACATCATGAATATCAAATTTGTGACACAAATCCCATAGCTAATTCCATTTAGCAATTTTATGTCATAAATCACAAATAAATCTGAAATATAAATATATTCACTTCCATATGTCAATAGTTACATACATATTGGACTATGGATTCAATGCCTCATAATCAATCTCAATTTACATATAGTTCTTTTACAAATACATCATTTGTTCTTTTACATCAATGATACAATACATAATAGAATTCTAATATGATTCCTTCATGACAGCTCGCCTCCACTAGTGGATGAGAACATGATTGAGGTGCTTTTCCACCCAACCACAAAGCAATGCTTCCTCAAAAAATATTAGTCCATCGAAGAATACTCGGCCCTACACAAAATACTTAGCAAGAGATACAGTTTGCAAGGTGGAATCTGTGCGTTCCTAACTACATGTATTTTTATCTACTTTGTTAGAATATGCAAGTTTCATGTTAGGTAAATCAATACAATAGAGAGAGGATAAATAATACAGTCTATTCTATATACAAATATACAAAAGTGACTACAAAGCTTGGCCAAGATCATGTTGTATGAAATACAACTCTGGTTAGATTTGGAAAAGAAAATCTAATCTCTCTGGCACCCATTCCTGAAAGAAAATCTTATCATATCTAGGGGTATGCCTCCCTTTCAACCATCCATTAGCAACATTCTAGTGTGCTATTGTCTACCAAATAATTATTATATCATTCCATTTAACAAAATCAAAGAGTATTCATTCACATTTGGTATAACCATTCATCTATTATCATATGTAAAATATAATTCAAATATGTTTCAGATTTATAGTTTGGTTCCATTTGCAAAACATCTATAACTTGCTCAATAATTAAAATAATCAAGATGAATCAAAATGTATACCACATGTATGTGAGTATGCATAAAGGAATCCTTATGCATGTTCACATATAGGAGCTTGGAAATGAATAATTTTAAGAATATGTGTATAAATAAACTTCCTTTCATACAAGTATAATTTTCATATTAAGAGAAGAAGAGAAACAACATCAATTCAATCAGATGTTCTTTTAGAATTAAGTTATCATCTAATCTCAGTTTAGATTCAAATGAACACATCTATTTCACAATCACTTGTTTTTCATAAGGACTTAAAAGAATAGGTCGATGAAACTTAGCTGATTACGTTACCCATAAAACAAAAAATACATTCATTCTATTACAATCTAAATAGCCATATTTTTTTTCTTCAATCAAGGTAACCACTTGGATAGTGAAAACTATAATCAAAATTATACTCTACCCATCGAAAACATCCCTCAAGAGGGAACAATAATCATGCGATCATCAATTGATAGCATGATATTGATACCCTAACTTCAGGTTTCTAAATGGTGGTTGATATCTATCAAACCACAGGTTTTTACCCATAGTAGTATATAACACTTCAAAATACATGTGTAAGCACAGAGCAGAGTCAATGCTCAACTCAAATATAAATTTAGGGAATTCATTGGTGTTCACATATATATTGATATTCATGCAATTATATATACATATATATGTACATATATACATATATATATATATATATTATAATGACGAAAAATGTATCCCTCTACATTTTCACACTTGTTTGGGTCCTCCCTATTAAATTAAGCTTAATGTTGCCTTGATTTAGTGTTGTAATGTGTTAAACACATTCACATTAGGTCTTGGGCCCTTGTAAACTAGGTGGACCTAGTTGTGCCTTAGTTAGAGTGTTGTAAAGTGTACCTTTATGCATTCACACTAATCTAGGGTTTTATTTATTATTTTAGGATCCTTTATGCTTTAATTGGCCTTATTTTGCATCCACAAGCCTCATTTAATACATATTTTTGAGATTAATCCTGACATTTACCAATATCTAATCATAATTCATGTGTTTTTGGATTGTATGGCCCAAATTTAGTGATCAGGGACTCATACACCACCTTGGGCATATGGGTCCCACCTAGGTTTTGGGGCCTTAATCTAGATTTCACATTAAACTAAGCCTTTCTTGAAATTTGTGTCCCAAGCTTAGCCTAATGGGACTCATACGCCACAACTAGTGTATGAGTCTCGCTTATCTTAGACCTAAATTAAATTCAAATTCTTGGTGGGATTTTATTCTCCTAGACCTGATGTTGGCTTGTAGTGTTGTAATTTCTGAAAATTTAGCATAAACAAGTATAAATACAAGGTTATTTCACTCATTTATACCTAATAAGTTGAATAAGCATCCTTATAGAAAAACCAAGTTTACAAGAGCATCCAAGAGCATTCAAGAATGATTATGAAGCATTTTGGAGCATTATTCAAGTATCAAATTATATCATATCAAAGTCATCATGCACCATGTTTGTTTTTGAGCTAACATTTGTGATGTAGGGTTTTATGATTTAAGCAAGCATTCAAGTCAAGATCCATATCATTCAAGAAAGAGTTAAGATCCACATTCATGCTAGCCATTTCATACATTTTTGTAGCATCTTATTCAAGGGTTTTGTGAGTTGCAACATTGCATATTTGTTCATTCATCATTCCTCCATCTCATTACATTTCATTTCAAGGTTTGATTACCAAAATAGGGTTTGACCAAGGCAAAACAATATATTTCCCTCTCTTTAGTGTGTGAATTGCAGATCTAGTTTGAAGATACATTGAAGAGAAAGATTGGAAGAATTTGACAATTTTACAAAGTTGTCAAAGTTGTCACCTTGTTTAAAATATCACTAAAAGACACCTATAGAGCAGAAGTTATCAGATTCAGATCTAGAAATCAGATTGGGAAGAAAGAGTAGAGATTGAAGATCAGATTTAGACTTTGAATTTTCAACAAATATAAATGAGATAAATACACCACTTGTGGTGTATGAGTCCTAGTACAGTGATTTTTCCATATTTCAAGAGTTGTAGATTGATCACTACCAAATTTCTATTCTTGCCCAGAAACCCTAATCTGGGACTAGTTAAATCGCCCAACCTGGCATATGAATCCCAATGTGCATTAAATTTAGCATTTTTATAATTTTAGACCTTCATCCGAGCCTCTACAGGTTTCCAGGTGCACCTCTGTATTTTCTCAGTTTATTATTATGATTTGCATTCACTTCTAGGTCATTTACTTAAGTCTTGCACATCATTAAGTTTCATCATTAGGTTTTTCATGTTATGTGTCTTTGCAAGCCATATCTTGGTGGTGAACCCCTTTTTAGTTTCTAAAAATATCCTAGTCCACCCTATCGTAGATCTCTTTCCCCCATTCTATCATTGGATTGAGATCTCTAAGATATCCTTGAGTGAAATAGGCCCTAAACTCTAGTGTCCCATCTCCTAAAAGGTGAAGAATTTTATTTTCATTGTTTCATTTTTGTGAAAATTCCCTTTAGAACACCTTATTTCTTAGTTGGAGTGCATCATAATCCTAGATCTAGCTTGCATTAACTTTGTATTAGTTAATTTACATCTAGGGTTTCTAAATATTGCATTAGTGAAAGTGCATATAGATTGCATTTTTGCATCTTGTATCATTGAATTTCATCTAAAATTTCTATTTGCACTTAGTCTAGACATCATTCAAAATAGAAAATATAACATTTACACAAAATTTTCTGAAAACTGTACAAAAACCCTAATCTGGGACTCATACGCCCCTATGGGTGATTTAGTCTCAATACAGGTGGTTTTTCCTAATTTTTGGGTATTTTGCGGTGATTGTTATTCAACATTCAAATCCTCAAAAAAACCTGATTGGGACTCATATGCCCCTCTGAGCGATTTAGTCCTGTTTTAGATCTTAAACTACATTTTCCAACATTAATTTTTTTTTTTTTGTGTTTCTGTTTGTTGTTGTTAGTTATCTATTTTTATTTGGAAAATTTATGTTTCATTCATTTCATTACATCTAGCTTCATTTAGTTCATTACATGCATTGCACAAATTGCATTTACACCTTTTATTCTAAGTTCTTGCATTTCATTTCATCAGGGATATGTGCTTTGGTAAGATGTGGATGTCCTTGAAATCATTAGTGGATGTGTCAAGTTGTTCTTTTGGAAATGACCCTAATGAAATTCAATGTACTCATGCTCACTCAAATCCTAATGCATGTCCTCCTCGTGATGTTGACATCATTGGAGAAGATGATGATAGCATGAAAAAATTCCTAAATGATTTCCTTAAAAAACTCAGGACTAATGCATCCTTTTATCCTTCACTGAAACAACCAACACCTCACATCATCCCACTACTTGAGATGTTTGGCCGTTTACATCCTGAAATTGAAATGAAAAATAAGTCTAAGTTCCCTACAATAGGTGAACCTAGTTCCTCTAGTCAAGAAAACACTCAACCATTCTATGTTAACAAAGTGACAAACACTCCCATCAACTTAGAAGAAACATATGGAAAAGGATTCACGATTTTAAGCAAACAAGGATGTGATACAAGTGAACATTAATTTCATCACCTCTTAGAGAAAAACCAACTGAAGATACCAAAGGGTTAGGATATAAAGATCCCCCCTGACATAAGTGTCCTCCTTCCAAAAGAACACCCCATGCCTTGTAACAATGATAAGGATGATAGGATCGTCTTAGGTACCCAAGTCAACACACAACACAAGAAGTTGTTGAATCTAGTAAGCAATGAAGGCCTTACAAACTAAAGAAACTATAATTTCCTTATCCACCAACTACAAGCAAAAGACATTTACATATACTTGTACACCGAGGACTGATTACATTACCACCCATATGAGACGATCAAAAACCAAATCCTAAGAATACAAACACATCACACTATCGATATCAAAGAGTTATTGGTCATAGTACTGATGAGTTTTGTGCTTTCAAAAAAATATTTTAAAAGTTTGATATCATTAAAATAGTTCCTTAAAGCATGTCCTTTCGAGCTCCTTTCCATGTAATAGTTGTAGGATCATAAAATTCTCACTATTACATGTCTTACATTCATTGTTAATAATTTCACAATGTAAGGAGCTCTTTCTCATCACCTACCTTGGCTCATTCTTGTCTTGCACTCAGTGGGGGTAGGAACTGGATAGCCTTGTGTGAACTTGATTTGGATCTCATACCAGCATGATCAACACACCGGAAAGTAGTCAAGTTAGTAGAGTCGAATCAAGCTCCCTATGAAATTCTTGATCACATTGAGATAAGAAAACATGATAATGAAAGCACAAAAAGAAAGTATAAAAACATGCAAACTTATCTAAAATGGACCAAACCTCAATCCCATAGGGGGATTGGTGCTCTTTTGATGTGAAAAGAGAGCCCTTTCCCAACCCCTTTTTGATAAGCTTCAGATGTTGTGATGAATATGCAAGATGATAAGTGATCAAGTTGTGTCCAATTAAATCAATAGAGAGGGTCTCTATTTATAGAATAGAATGATAGAAGAATGCAAGATAGGAGGAATGTGGAATAAAATATAATCCAATGGTATTGTGCCACTTGTCAGCATTCCAATGGAGGGAGGTTGAGCACATTTTGATCAATGTGCAAGTTTTAATTTTGAATTTGATGAAGTGACATGTTTAGGAGGGATCAAATATGAGTTAAATGCCAAGTTTGACTTGTGTAAGAGACATGTAGGAGACATGTAAGAGCTCTTAAATGCTTTGTTGGATGGACAAGTCATGTGGGAGGGAAAATTCAAATTGGGAGAATATTCCCTCAAAGATGCCAAGTTTGAATGAAAATGAGGAATTAATAAATCAATTAAATTGATTTATGTGCACAAGTTGCAAAATCTAGAGAAAAGAGGATTAGGATTATCATTAATCATGGTTTGATTAATTTAAGTGAAGATTTGTTGATTTTGACCTTTGACTTAGATACTTGGATTTATTTAAATCAAATGGGAGGAAATTGATGCATTAGTAATTTAATTAAATAAATTTGTTTTATTTAATTAAATGAGGAACATTTGAAGATAATTAAATAAAACTGATATATTTAATTTAAGGAGGATGACTTAGGATTTAATCAAACAAAGATGATTTTATTTAATTAAAGAGGAAAATGATGAATTTTAATTAGATGAAGATGATTAAAATGGTTAGTGAAATGAAATTAGTGAATCCGGGTTAAAGATGCATGTATATTTTACGTGTCTACATTTTGTCCCTCTTTGAGGCAATGTACTTGTTGCATTGGTTCAAAGAATGATTCCATCGAGATTAAAATTAAAAAAAATCTGATTTTTTCGGATGCCCTAGCAGAAAGAAGTACGTTGGTACATTCCCCCTTGAGAGATTGAGCGAAAAGTTCAATTTGAGGTCAATCTCACGACAAAGAGGTTCAAGTTGGATGTATGGATGGTTAGACTAACATATCTATATGATAATGATGATGTGAATGAGATGTTTTTAAGATGCTTAGAATAAAAAATATGTATTATCCTAAACAACTTAAATGATGATGCAATGCATGTGGGTTAGATGAGATGGATGATGTTGTCCTATGATAATATGACGTGATTATGCAGGATGAGAGTGCAGATGTTTTATGAATGTAGGATGGATGCATTGATGAAATGATACTATGTTAGTGTGAAAGAGGATAGAAGAATGAGAGGGATCAACCCTTAAATCCAAGAAGATGCAAAAGTCCAACAAGTCCATTAGATATGATGATGAATAATGATGATGTATTGTTTATCCAATGATGGGAGAAATAAAGAGCATAACTTTCCTTATGTTTGATAACACACATAGGTACGATGCATCAAGGTATAAAGAACCAGGATGGCGTTGTGCCTAGTGTGATGGACTTTGACTCATCAAATAGATAGGAGGATCTTGTTCACACTTGACATACAAAAAAATTACTAGGATGTACTTAAGAAGCTTCAAACATCTCAGACCAAAGCACGGAAAGGTGTAACCTATCAATGCAATAGTCAACAAGCTATTCAAAACACCTTCCATACATACCTAACAAAGCAAGTATTCACCAAGGTTATATTACAAGAACATCCAACAAGCACAGTAGATAAAAAGATAATGATCGTTTCCCCATTCCTTTCTCTCTAAATTTTTTGATTAGGCATCATCAAGAGGTCCTTGGAATGAGCACAAAATAAGATAAGTCAAAAATACCAAGATAAAGTAAACAAACAAGCTAATGTTCTTCGTACCGCTAGCCAAGACTAAACTATGGTGATGTGGTATGTTGATGTCCATTGTAGGAAGGATGCATCCTAGGACATGTTGTGATCAGGTGATGATGAGATTTGAATGGATGATAAGCTATTGATACTCTGAGTTGATTAAGTTGCTGACTTACTAACCTAGACTTGAGACTTTGATGATTATGTGATCACTTTTGAACCTACTAGACTTGCTTCCGACTGATTTACCAAAGGATGAAGGCGATGATGATTTATTAGGAATGATGACTATTGCAGGTGAGAGTGAGATGAGATGGATGCACCATTTTGGGGGTTTTTTCAAATATTTGGATGTTTTTGGTATTTTTGAAATGTTTTGAGGTTGTTTTCAGGATTTTGAGACTTTTCAATGTTTTTGGTATTTTCGAGATTTTATGAATGTTTTTGGATTTTTATATGATTTGGATGTTTTTTAATTTTTGCATGATTTTGACGATTTGGATATGGACATGTGATGATATCAGTGCTCTATTTTGGGATTTTGTTGAAAACCTAGTTAGGATTGATTGGTCAGATTGATGGATTTGTGATGATAACATCGCTGAGGATACACAACAATGCAAGGATAGTGTTAAGAAACATGAGGATTGGGAAGGATATCCCGAGATGATGATGGATTGATTGGATTTTGATTAAGAAAGAGTGATGATGATAACATTGTTGAGGATACAGAACAATGCAAGGATAGTATTAAGCAACACAAGGATTGGGAAGGATATCTCGAGATGATGATGGATTGATTGGATTTTGATTGATCAGGATTTTGAAGCTTGATTTGGAACAAAATCATTTGAATGATTTGATGTGACGTTGAAGTATACATTAGATTCAACTAATATTGATTTTCTGGATTTATGTTCGATGATAGATAAATCTTGATAAAACATCATCTTATCAAAATATGCCATGGGCTAGTGATTTAGATTTTTCTCACAAATGATTGACTAGCTTGATTTTACATTTTCCAATGTTTGAATTATCACATAAGTTGGAGGATATAGATCAAGATTTATTCTCGAAGAAAGATGTAAATATCTACCCCCAGTGTCTAGCAATGTTTGAAAGGTCGTGGGTGAATTATTGGATAGGTGGATGGATGGATGGATATGGTAAGCATGCAAAGGATGCCAAGAATTATCTTGTGATAAGATAAGGTGTCCGAACAGAAGATGCTTACTTGGATAGTGCTTCGTGGCTCAGATAACGTTGGGTAGGATAGGATCAATGAAAATGACCCATGTCAAGATGTTTACCATAAGCAAGTGTAAAGTGTGTACCAAAATTTTATCAAGATCAAGATAAGTTAGATAAATGGCAATGGGTTGGATAAATGGTTCATGGATGAATGGATTTATTATGGATAAAATAGATGGAATGTTGGATTTATTATGGATGTGATAAGATGTTTTCTCCTAAAACAGTGCATGGAGATGTTTGATTCTACACATGACGCTTGTTTGCTAGTTTTTCATCATGGTACTTGCCCAAAGCGCTGCCTATACGATTTTCAGTGGAGGACGGTTTTTATTTTTACTATTTTCAATCCTTTTTCTGATTTTTTTTTGGATTTTTATGTATATTTTATTTTTTTAGATTTTTTGCTAAAATATTTAAGCTTATACTGAACCACCAAGTGGTGTTGATGTAGATGCTTTTGTCATAACTTTCCATTGATATCCTACTTGAAGAAGTTGCTTTGCCAAGATACATGTACTTGAATGCAAATTTTGAGAAATCTGTTTAGCTTTGTTGATACCACAGTTAACTCTTCCTTTGTGCGCACATCACAATAGAGTGTCTTTTGAATAATTATGATGAAGGGTCGTTGCCAACACATGGTCAATGTTAGAATTGGATATCATGCGTGGATGCATGGATGCAATGTGTTTAGGAATAAAAGATGGATTGGTTGATAGCTTGGAACCTTTGACTTTCCAAACTTGGGACAATGAGCAATGATGGGTGGATACGGAAGTGTGCATGGAATTAGGACCAAGAACTTGATATACTTTGTATGTTGCTTCAGAAGCCTGCTTTTTCCTTTGTGGAAATCTTTGATAGATACTTTTCCGTTTTTGATTTTTTCGCATACTTTATTTGACTAATGGAGTGTTATAGGGATAATAATTCTTTATTTTCTTTGGTATTCACTTGTATTTGATTTTTCCTCCATGCTTCACTACTTCTTTTTCTTTGATGAAATTTTTCATGCTTTGATTGAAATCTTTCTTTTGATGTTGGTCCCAATTCGTAGATGGGGTGATGGGTGGATGAAGATTCGTGATGTGGTGGGTTGTAGTATTGGCATTGGTTTTATCATAAGGTTTCTTCGTACTCACTATGCTGATGTTTGCTTGAGACGAAGTTTCCCCCAGTTTTATAGAGGTATCACTGATATGTTTAGATCCCTTAATTGTTGCATAACCAAGACCTTGATACTTAGGATTGCCAATAATCTGCACTAGTTCTAGGATACCTTGTTCATGAAGGCCTAATCCTCCGCCTTGATAATTCATCTGTAAAAACATTTTATTTGCAATAGGATATGATTTATCTTGGAAGCAGGATGCTAATCCTTCTCTGCTCTGTTGTGGATCTTCAAAGGTGATAGCTTCTTCCTTGATAAGATAATTTTCCCTTAAAAAGGTAAGTGATCCCAGTTTATAAGTGATTAGATCCTCCATATGTGGGATGACTTCTTGATTGATATCTTTGGCTTGATCTTGTGAAATATCAAATTTTAATGTTTCTCCAAGAGGCATTGATGATCAGCCATCCACATAAAATTCTTCCTCATGATTCATTTCACAGGATGTTTCTGATTCACAGCTTCTGTAGAATCCTTCTTCGTGACCTATTTATGATATGTCTCTGGATTTTTCTATACCTTGATCATGTGTACAAATGTTAAGAGTAGGAGACTCTTGTTCCTTGGTAATGATATCAAGAGTATGAGACTCTTGGGTAGACGGAGGGGTATGTGCTATATGGATATGGTCATCTTTTGTGACATATTGTATAGATAAGAGAGTGTCCATTAGATCATTGTAGTATCTTGGAGATACAAATTCTTGATCTTAATTAATTTTTGAATTGCTTTCGACATGTTTTGGATAAAGTTCTTGACATGGGTTTGTTTCAAAGGATGGATTTCTTATAAAGGGTTCTTGGACATCGTCCTTAGGCATGGGAAGTGGTTCAATATCCTCTTTCTTTGTGAGTGGATTTAGATTAAGTGTTGAGTCGGGGATTCCCTCAATATCTGTAACCATGAGGTCAAAGAATGTCAATATGTCTTGGGAAGGACCATTGCTAGACCTTGATGGAAGATGCTTATCATGCTTTGGAATACATTCTTGAGATATGTCCTCTAATTCGTTAGGTGATGTAGATACATTGTGAACATGATCATTGGTGGATGGATCATGGATTATGTCAATAGGATCAAATAATATCAACACGTCTTGAAATAGATCACTAAAAAGTGGCTCTTAATGAGCGTTGATTTGAACGTTGGATGGGGTAGACATATCTTCACAGTGATTATTCATGGATTGATTTTGATCATTGTTCTCAATAATTATGGTGGAGAGATTGTCAATGTTTTCAACCATAAGATCAAATGATGTTAACGTTTCTTGAATTGCATCATTTTTGGGTATTGTTGTTGGATTTTGATCATGATTGAAAAGTGGCTCTTGGTGTATGTTGATTTGATCATTGGATGAGGTGGAAACATCTTTAAGGTGTTCATTGATGGATTGATCTTGATCACCATTTTCAACAATTGTGGAGGAGATATTGTCACTGTTATCGCTAATGGTTGAATCTTGATCGTTGTCCCCAATAGTTATTATTTTTTGATCAATAAGGTCTTGGATGAGATTTTTAAGCCGAATATATTTTGATGTTGTGTGTCCCTTTATTTTGTGAAAATAAAAAAAGTGCTTCTCATTATACCGTGGTACTTTAACTTGAGGCTCTTGATAATTCACATAAACGGGGATTTCAATGAGATTTTCTTGTATCAACTATTGCATGAGCGATTCGATTGGTTCCCCAAGTGGTGTGTATTTTCGTTTGTTACCTTATGAGATTTGCACTTTAAATAGACCTTGTGGTGATTGATTTTGGAGATGTGGTGATTGATTTTGTTGTCGATGTTGTTGATCTTGATATCCAACTTCTTCACATTGGAGATATTGTTCTTGATGTGGATGCGGAGGCAACTCAATACTTTGATGACATGGTTCAACCAATGGAAGTGTGTATTGATTTTGGGGTGGAGATGTCTCTTGGTGATATGAATCAACTATTTTGGTAAGTGCAACAATTTCATCCCGCAAAATTTGATCTTGATTTGGATATGGACACTCTTGATATAGTTGATTTGGTTGTTGAGAAAGCATATTTGGCATGTATACTTGTGGTTTTTGCATTGAATCATGGACGGGTTGATCTTGAACAATGTTCTAATTTGGTATGATGTTTAGATTTGGCATTATTGGTTGATATTGAACATTGTTGTGATTGGGAAACACATTGCTTGGATTTAGGTAACTTTGATTTTGCATGGGGTTACCTTGACTTGGATAAATACATGGAGTTGTCAACATATTGCCTAGATTTTGAACAACATTGGTGGGATTTGTAAACATATCTATCCCAAAGTTAACCAAGTGTGTATTTGATATGTTCATGTTTGGTAAGAGTGAATTTGGTACAGTCACACTTGGCATGTACGGATTTGGTGGTATAATTTTGTTTGGAAGATTCATGTCTTGATTGTTTGGTTGATATATTTGTAAGTTTTGGCTTTGATTTAAATCTACCATAGGAAAAGGTGTTCTAAAACTCAGATTGGGAAAACTCATATTTGTATCATTGAGTTTTGGAGGAGATAATGATGCCATGTATGGATTGCATAAATGTGAGTTTCGATAATCAATTGGCACTGCGAGACTTGGATAGTTTGGTTGACTTGGATTACTCATGATGTATGAATCAAGTTTATATTCCATGTTTCTCTTGTGTTTTGACCTTGTTGACCTCTAAGGGATTTAGGACCAAAGATGAGATGAAAGATGAAAGGGTGAGTGATATGGGTGTTTTAACTTTTAGGGATTTTGGATCAATGCTAGACTTAGGGTTTGATTGTGATTGTTTTGATTGGATAATGAACTTGTGAATCCCAAGATGTTGGATGTGACATTAGGATGAAGTTGTTCAAAGAGGTGTTAATTTAACTAGAGGTATGAGCAAGGATGCACTCTCACACTCCTAACTAAACAAGGTAATTTTGATTTGGTTTAACGATGTGCCCAAGTCTAGATTATGATGTTTCGAAAGCTCTAAAGATTGTTTGTGGTACGGGATGATAAATGTTTTGGGATGGGTGAAGTGTTCGATTTGACCCTAGATGAACCTAAGAAGGACTTGTTCACTAGACCAAGATATTGAAGAACATGCTTTTCCCTAAGAGTAATTCAAACCAAAAGACCAATGTTTGCATGAAAACATTATGACCCAGAAGACACTAAGCACATGCATGGTTCAATTGTCTGTTATCTTGCTTAGATTTGGTTCTTTTTACTACAAACACTTTCTTGATTATGTTTCAAACTGAATGTCTAATGTCCTATTTTATTTTCATCCCACAATGTCCATTATGTGGAAATCAAGAAAATCAAGGCAATATTTCCCTAATGTTGACTTTAGTGAGAGAAAATTGTGATTAAGTCCAAATACTTAGAAGCCTCTAAGGATGAAATCCCTAGGGAAAGCATGAGCACTTGAATTCATCAACGATATTTTCTTCCCTTAAAGGGTTTGAAATTTGATGATCATGTTGAATGTTTGTTTTTCTAATGTTTAGGATCCAAGCAAAGTGTTTTCGATTCCAGGAATATGCACAATCCTAGGATGAAGAGACAATATTTGTTGGGTTCCCACTTGGATGAATCCATCTATGCTTACTCTTAGTGGATGATTAGATGCTTGACTACACAGGCTCCCCCTTATAGTGCACTCGCTTCTTGGGTCAGCCAAAAATCAGTACCCATGAATATCCCATGGCATACTTCTCATCTCTACTAGGAGTCGTAAGAATGTGGGGTGGCTTCAGAATGACCGTTCTTGCACCAACAAATAGATAAGGATTTTGGCCTTTCTAAACAAGGGGTTTTAATGTGGGCATTCCATTCATAGGGGACCATCCATGAAGAAAGAGACCATTGTTTCCCTTCTTGTCGGAATGATCCTCATTATTCTTGAACTTTCCTTGAGAACCCATGCTTATATACTGAGTAGAAGTCGCTTGGCTTTAGCGTGTTACCGGTTGGGTCATTCCCTGGGGTGATTAATTTTTCCCACCAGGCAAGCCCTCTATGGATAAACAAAAGCGAGCAAGAACATTTGTATTTCAATCTATCTTTGTTGAGAAACAAAGAGAGAACATTTGCGATATGCTCCGCTCACACTCACAATAATTGTTCAATTTTAAACCCAAACTTGAAGTGTGTAGGTAATGTTTTAGGCAATCAATGTCACTAGGGTGCTTTTGGTTCTCAAGATCGTCGTGAAGCATGGGAGAAGTGCATATGCATTCGAGTGATGCTAATTGCAAAAAATATTACAAACAAATGAAAGCACAAGTTTTTTTTAAGCCTCAAAGCAATGATGAGTTCATTTTAGAGCACCAAGATGAAGTGTGAAATTGTTTGTTCATTTTTTAGACCAAATTGAAATCTAGTATGTTTCTAAGGTTCAATTTTAATCCAACTTGAAAAAGATCAAATCATTGATTAGTTTTTAAACCTCCAAAAAAATTGAGTAGGTTTAAAACAAAAAACGAGAGTAGAAATTGGAAGCTCTAAATCATTACAACAAGCATTAAAAAATGATTTTTCAAGTGTTAATTTCAAACTTTCCAACTCCAATTAGTTCGCCTTTGTTCAATTTCAATGTTCATCTACAACGCTAACCTATAAACATTACAATGTAAAATCTTAGAAATGAGATTTATTTCAAGAAATTAATGATAAGTTTCAAACAAAATGAATGCATTCAAGGGTTATAATAAATGCATTCAATGGTCACAATAAATGCATTCTCTTGCAAGAGTCCAAATCAAAAATTGATAATTTCGTAAATGTATGTCAATCCAAAATGAAGCTTCATTGATGGTTTTAAGAGAATGTGACCCCTCAAATTCATAAAATTAAAACTAGAACACACATTGATGGCTCAAGTGACTCTGCAGGGACGTCAATAGTACTATGCATATGATAATTCCAGAAAGACCAATCAATGATGAATCTGATTTGGAATGGAAGCTTTAAATCCAAATTATTGCAAATGACAAAATGTGAATAAGTGCCTGTCAAATTTGAATAAATGTGTGCAATGCTAGAAAATCAATGCTATTGTAACAAATGCATTCAACCCTTTTCTATGCTGAGCATTTTTAGTGAAATATTGTAGAATCAAGTATCATGTGGTGGGCTCTTCAGATTTTTTAATTTTTATCATCGTATCAATGATTCAAATTTGTGCTTTGTAGTTGCTCTTTTACTCACCCTGTTTCTGCACATCCATTCATTAATGAAGTAGTGATAACATGTTTTTCAAAAAATCAAATCATGAAATTCAGATACTTAATCAAACTTGCACTCCAATACTCTCAGCAAACATTAAGGAAATTTTTTGATGATGCCCCACTTGATATAGAATCAAAATTCTGACAGCATAATCCACAAGTCAGAAATATTTATTTTTAAAATGAAAGCAATCAGAACTACTCAGATACAGATCTCTAAAAAGAAAGCGACATGAGGAAAAATGACATGGAGAGATAAAAATAGACGCATTAAACTGTTCGATATGACACTTCAGTTAATATACATGGGAGGCATATGACATTAATGTAGCGAGAATCTAATCCAAGGCCTCTATGTTTTCAACATAATTTTTAATGGTCAGTAATAATGATAGGATACGCACCAAGAGAGCTTGTTGAAAAGGCTTTAGAAAATTTCAAGCTAATGCAATTGGCAGTTGTAAAAAACACGCCCAAATTCCTTTGAGAAATTTTCAAGTTAATGCAATTCACAAGTATAAAAATCGAATTTCATACCCTTTGCCAAAAAGGAAATGATTACAAGATCTGCACACATGGTATAAGTTGGGGAAGCGTAAGAACTTTCAAGCAAATGCACAGAAGCATAGACAAGACGTAAACAAGGCATGTGAATTTTTTTGACAGAAAGTTTCAAAGAAATGTATGAAAGTAAGGCGCACGAACTATTTACCTAGAAAAAAGATAAAAGCTTTAGAAAATTCAAGCTAAATACAACAGATGGTGTGTCTTTTCAATCTAATCAACAACAATAATGATGATACAGAAAATAGACTTATTTAGAAGCTTAAATGAAATTGGCAGGTGTACAAACAGTGAATAAATTCTTTGAAAGCTTTCAATCTAATGCAATTGGCAGGTGTAAAATAGAGTTCCACAATATTTTCCGCATTTGAAAGGCATTAGAAACTTTTAAGAAAATTTTATTGTTAGGTGTAAAGCTGTATTCCGTGACCTTTAACCAACATCTCTCCCTGCACTAGAAAAATACAGCATAGAATTTTTTTATCAGATGTTATAGTTGGAAAATACTGCGACATCATCAATTATAGACAACATAATCAATTCATATCATCATAGGATGACATCATACGTATCACCCATTATATGCTTATAGACAACATATTTTTTGTTTCCTGTTGCACTAGACTCATGATTAATGTGAATAGTATTTTTTTAGTCACGTGAGTATTCAAGAAAGATTGTGCAAACCAAATCAAAAGAGAATTTTGCAAGAACGATTGCAATTTTGACCGAAGATCGCTCTCTTTTCATAGAAAAAGGGCCTGAGCTTAAATCTTTTAAAATACTTTTAATGATTGGAGACTAAAAACAATTGCTTTATGTGATTTGATCAGATAATGAAGATGCCTACACAAACGCTTTCAAACAGCCCAACTTGAGATTATGCAACTCTTGGGATGAGGAAGCTATTAATATGATTGCAGGAGAAAGTAGAAGAAACAAGTAGAGAAACCTATGAAGAAAAGAAGCAAACTGACATTCAAAATGTAAATCATTTGAAAGATTTAGCTGTCAATACAGTGATTCCCTCAACATCCATAAAAAAACTTATTTAAAAACCAAATCTGCACTTGTTCTCTACTATGAGAAGGCGTTGTAGTCAAAGAAAACCCCACATCTTTTGAATTTATCAACCCCTGGCTATGATGACTATTATCTTATCATTAGCCATCTAAAACTCCATATTTGAAATCATCCAAACCCCATATTTAAAAATTGTTTTGTTTAAAACTTTATGTTTGTCAGGAATCAAAGTAAAATTAATGAAATGGAGGCTATTGAGAATCCCCACGATGGGCACTAGAATGTGAACCTGATTTGGATGTCATACCAACATGATCAACACACAGGAAATTAGTCAAGTTAGTAGAGACGAATCAAGCTCCCTATGAAATTCTTGATCACATTGAGATAAGAAAACATGATAATGAAAGCACACAAAGAAAGTATACAAACATGCAAACTTATCTAAAATGGACCAAACCTCAATCCCATAGGGGGATTGGTGCTCTTTTGATGTGAAAAGAGAGCCCTTTCCCAACCCCTTTTTGATAAGCTTCAAATGTTGTGATGAAGATGCAAGATGATAAGTGATCAAGTTGTGTCTGATTAAGTCAATAGAGAGGGTCTCTATTTATAGAATAGAATGATAGAAGAATGCAAGATAGGAGGAATGTGGGATAAAATATAATCTAATGGCATTGTTCCACTTGTCAACATTCCAATGGAGGGAGGTTGAGCACATTTTGATCAATGTGTAAGTTTTAATTTTAAATTTGATGAAGTGACATGTTTAGGGGGGATGAAAGATGAGTTAAATGCCAAGTTTGACTTGTGTAAGAGACATGTAAGAGCTCTTAAATTCTTTGTTGGATGACAAGTCATGTGGGAGGGAAAATTCAAATTGGGAGAATACTCCCTCAAAGATGCCAAGTTTGAATGAAAATGAGAGATTAATAAATCAGTTAAATTGATTTATGTGCACAAGTTGTAAAATCTAGAGAAAAGAGGATTAGGATTATCATTAATCATGGTTTGATTAATTTAAGTGAAGATTAGCTGATTTTGGCATTTGAATTAGATACTTGGATTTATTTAAATCAAATGGGAGGAAATTGATGCATTAGTAATTGAATTAAATAAATTTGATTTATTTAATTAAATAAGGAACATTTGAAGATAATTAAATAAAATTGATTTATTTAATTTAAGGAGGATGACTTAGGATTTAATCAAACAAAAGATGATTTTATTTAATTAAAGAGGAAAATGATGAATTTTAATCAAACGAAGATGATTAAAAT
Organism: Sequoiadendron giganteum; assembly: GCA_007115665.2. Classification (NCBI taxonomy): domain Eukaryota; kingdom Viridiplantae; phylum Streptophyta; class Pinopsida; order Cupressales; family Cupressaceae; genus Sequoiadendron; species Sequoiadendron giganteum. The sequence goes on from CM021100.1 coordinate 330,019,970, forward strand.
AGTTAGTGAAATGAAATTAGTGAATCTAGGTTAAAGATGCATGTATATTTTACGTGTCTACACCTTGTCCCAGTAGTGCATCTGTTGTTGTCCCTTTGGCTAGTTGTCTACCTTTCATATATGATGAACATGATTGGGATGTGGAAGACCTACCAATAGGTTGACTCACATGTTCCTTACTAGTCATTTTCTTTATTTTATTTTTTTCCTTTGTGTGATTGCATGTACATAACGAGATCCGATGTATTGTTCTATTTGATGTACCTCTGTTTTTGTGACATTCCTCTATTTGTACCTACATTCTTCTCTATGTCATAAATATGTTATCTTTTCATTTGTCTTGTGTTTTCCTTATGGGGATGACACAAGGCGTCAAGACATTCACGTCTCTTCCATGTTGACCCAAAACCTTTTCCTTTATATTTTCATTTGTCTTGTGTTTTTCTTTTTGGGATGACACAAGCTATCAAGACAATCACGTCTCTTCCATGTTGACCTAAAAGCTTTCTTTTATCTTTTTCATTTGTCTTGTATTTTCCTTTTGGGGACGACGCAATGTGTCGAGACATTCATCTCTCTTCCATGTTGACCTAAAAGGTTTTTCTTTGTTTTTTCTCTCTTTGTGCCATTCTTCTTATTCCATGATTATTTGCAGGAACAATGACAATTTCAAGCTCTCTAAAAACATTGTAGCAAGAACATACTGACCCCAAATCCATGGATCCCTCATGTGTTTGGAGTTTCATTTTGGGGACAACACCTTCCTTTTTTATGACGTAGATTTATGTGGAAACCTATGACTTGGTATAGGGCTTTCCAAATAATCTCTCATGTCCTCTTTATTGTTAGCATTTATCATTTGCTACTTTGAACTAATTGCTTGCAGCATGTTGTTTAGCAATTTCTTTGAAGTGGGGGAATACATTGGCATTATTATTTTTCAACTCATATTTCATTATGCAGTCTTCTTACTTCATGTGATATGTCTTTCACTTTTTAGTGACATTGGGTGTGATGTCCCTCAAAAGCACAATCTCTCTTAACATATTAAATTCCTCTTAGTGGCTTGATGCAACACACTACATCCCCTAAGTTGTGAATCTTCTATTCTTAAATTGGTCCTCACTTGGAGACATTAGGTATGATATTCCCTAAGTTAAGACCTTACATGAACTTGTAGGTAGATAAAAATGACCTAGGCCTTCGAAGGACATTTCTCTATATCAAACTTCTAATGCACATAATTAAATTATTTAGTTATGTCCTAATGTCATGCTTCACACTATTAATTAAATAATTTCTAACCCACTTTACATCCCATAAAATAAATAATTAAAATAATTATTTATTTCCTTTTGTCTTATTCCCATTTATGAATTAAACCATTATTTCCCAAAATTCAACTTTCCTCCATAAATTAAATACTTTCTATTATTCCAACTACCTCTTTTTCTCCACCATTGATTTAATTGTTTTCAACTAAATCTCATCCCTTCATTTCAAAGATTTCCCTAACTTTGACTTGATTTTGCCCTAACCCTAATGCTTCTCATCGCATTTAATTCTAGCCTTTGATCTTAGGGCTTTACCAACTTCTAATCTTGGTCATCCATTGTCAATTTGGAATTCTTCAAAAGGCTCTCTCTCAAGCAATTTTAAACATAGAGTTATTTTCAGCATGCTTGAGAACTTAATACTTGAGCACTCATAATAATTCAATATCTTGCTTGTCTTTGGCATAGGTTATAGTTGCACTCCAAATCTGAGGGAAATCATACCATTTGTAGCAAGATGGAGAAGGCCAATAGAGGTCATTCAGGGGAGGCTTGAAAACTAGGTGAATTTGTTTCATGTTTTTATATTTCTTGTTTTCCATTGTGCTATGTTGTTGATTGGAATTTAGTTTTATGCTATTTGTAAATTAAATTGAAAATTTCTCCCTAATACGTTTGGTGAACCTAATGTTGTTTGATTGATTTTATGAATTTGATGCACTTCACTTGGGGTTTTGATATGCATTTTATATTCTACAAATAATTTGAAACAATTTATATTTGCTATGCCATCAAGACTTTTTGAAAAATTTGCTCTCACATTTTTTTGAGTCAAAGAACCAAATGAAATTTTTGAAGCATTAGAAATATGATTGTGAAGTTAAAAGTGCCATCATGCATAGAAGTGATTCTCTGTTCTAATGTATCTAATCTGTCTAAAAGAAATAGAGACTCAAGGCATATTGTGATTGCGATATATACACAAAATGGATTCTTAATGAATTCTATAGTCACAATAGTACAAATAGACTAATATACAAATACATATGGCAACATAAACAACCCATAGGAATATTTTGGAAAAATAGCTCGAAGAGACGTCCTCAAATGAAATAGCATGCACGTAGGATAAGCACATAAACATATTGTTAAAAAGGGATATCAAGCTAATGTATTTGGTCATTGTTGGTGGTTTTCTCCTAAAATTTTGATGCTTTTGTATGTCTAATCCATGCCTAATGTGAGGTTCACTTAAATGTACAATCCTTACACTTCCATAGCTTAGTCTTCTAGAAGGGATTCTTCATCAATGATGCATGTCCGTAGCTTAATCTTCTATAGCTTAGTCTTCTAGAAGGGAGTCCCTAGTAGTTGGGTCCATGAAGAGGGGAAGTTTCGGCCAAAAAAAAATCTCACAGAAAACACATACGTGTTATCAAAACAATGCATACGTGTTATTAAAAAAATGCATATGCGTTATGCATCGGGTACTCGAGCCTAAAAAAATGTGTGTGCTGAAAAATGCGTACACATTATATAATGCGTACACGTTTTATAACACATACAAGTCATTTATTTAAAAAATTAAATACCTTTTATAAACATGTACATGTTTTAAAAAATGTACACATTTCTAAAAAGCATTTAATTTTTTAAATATTCAAGCAAATAAAGAACGTGTATGCATTTTGTAACGCATACGCATTTTTAAAAATTTGAATCTCCAACCCACATGCTACCTCGGTTTTAGGCTCGGGAAAGGCTTGGCAACCTGGCCTTTAGCCTTTGACCTGCAACTAAAAAACTATAGAAGATTCAAGAAGAATGTCCAACTTTGGTAATATGGCTGATGGACTTTTTTTCTGAATCAATCTTTGAAATTAAAACCCACTAGAGAATACGATGTCTAATTTCCAAATATATAATTTTTAGTAAGATTGGATTATATTTTTTATTTTTTAATTAATTTCTAAGCAAACTAGTCCATAAACTTGAAGTATCAGGCTTTTTTTTGTTTTTTAATAACTTTTTTGGTTAAGTTTCTTGTAAAAAAAATTATATGACATCAATATTCAAATGTCTCACCAAAAAGTGTATACCTCGACACTTTTTTACTCATTTTGGCCTTTTCCAATGGATTTTGGTCTTGATTACCTTAATTTAGCCTTGTAAGCTTGCAATTCACGAATAACCTAACGATGTTTTATTAAGGTGTTGTGAAGAGTTGTAATGCATTTCCTCACTTTTCTAAGACCCTTTCAACATAATTCACCGAAATAATACATTCTTACACCTTCCTAAGCCTTAAGACATAGTGTTGTAAAGTGTTGTGATGTATTTTCACACTTATCTAGGCTTATCACCCCTAAATTAACCTTTTTCAATGCTAATTTTATCCCTTTAATGTACTTTTAGGCTTGATTAAAGTGTGTTTCAGGAGGCAAAGCCAATAAACATTGTTAATCATAATTAAATTCTTGACCACCACTTGGATTTTCCCAAGTGGACTAGGTCGCCACTTTGGGCGACCTAGTCCTTTTAGGCATAAAAATCAAAATTAAAACATAAAACTTGTGAGAATTTTCCCCCAAAGCCCTAAGGTCGGCCTATCATAAGTCATTTACAGGAAAATTAGGGTTTGGCATGTACAAATAGGGGTTTTCATCCTCATTTTTCTCTCTAACAAGTTCATTTTTCACCTTCACTCCTCTTGACAAGCACTCTAGCACCCAAGTCTTCCAAAGTAAGCAAGCAAGCATTAGGGTTTTTAGACTAACTCGATTGGAGCTGCTCATGCATGTCACAAACCAAGATCAACAAAGGATTGGTAAGTGTTCTCTCAAGTCCATCATTCCATCTTGCTTTCCTTTGATTTCATTCCATTTGGGTTTAATCACCTACAAAGGGGTTTGACTTAGGAAAACCCCTTTTTCCTAACCCTAACAATTTATGGTCTTTGTATGTGTTTGTAGGTCTTTCTATACAAGTTTGAGGTGTTTGAAAGGTGCTCTCAACTCATCAAAGGAATCCAAGTCAACAAAGCCCTAGTTCTAGCTTGGAGACCTCTCCTTGCCCATTTTTTGTAGAGTCTGGACAAGACACCTGTTGGAAACCAGAGTGCAGACTAAGAGCTCCAATCTCCACTTCCAAGTCCTAAAAAACCCAGAAGAGAACTAGGTAACCCATAATGGCGACCTAGTCCCTTTGAGCTTGTTTTTTGAGGATTTTTCATATTTCTGGGCACCCATTTCACAGAAACCTGTTCGAACATAATTCCTAGGTTGGAGGACTAGATCATCCCAATTGGCGTAAGTGTCCTTTTGCTCAGATCATGCATTTTCTAGAAGCTTCCAGGAGCATTCATCTGCAACAACATTTCTCTAGGTACACACCCCCTCTCCTTCTCTGTTATTTTCCAGAAAATATACATTTAGGGCATATAGTTGGTTAGTTTACATTAGCTTAGTTTTTGTTCCTTTGCATTTTCATACATTTAGATTAAATTATTTTATTTCAGTTTCAACCACACTTCACACACATTCACAACCTTCATCAATCAACCATCCTCCCTTTGAATGCAATCACCAATACCATATCATAAAGAGGAAAGAGTGTCATTCCTACACTAAGTGCTTCTAGGGTGAAAAACCCTAGAAGCCTACTTGGGGAATCCTCTTTCCCTTGTTAGTATACGTTTTTGGTGGTTCATCAAACAATTCTCTACACAATTAAAAAAAATTCAAAAAATGTTTAGTTTAGGTCCAATTATGTTGTCTATACACGTTGATTTTTAAAAACGGCAATTAAGGCCAATAAAAATTTAATAAAAATAATAATTCAAAAAATATTTACAAAAAATTTCCTCATCAATCTTCATGTTGTTAGCTCTCTTTACCCAAAAGGAATTAGAAAAATACTTTTATTTGGGTCAAAAATTGGTGTTCGTACACGTGCATGGTATGGTAAAAAAGCAGGGACTTTTAAAAAGTGGTTTTTATACATCCCTATCGAAATTTAATTTCTATCATTTGGGTATTTAAATAAATTACATATTTGGAAACTAGAGTCAAAATGTTAAATTTTATAGTTTTGACTTTTTTTAAGATTCATTGTGTAAGTGTCTCAAATTTTTAGTCCAAGTGTGACAAATTTTGAAAAACAACAAAAACACTTCCACCTTTTGAGCTTTTTGTGGACCCAACTTCTTGCATCAGCCCTCTTGAAAGTACATCACTCCTTATAAGGCCAATTTCCCACTATATTGTTGTTGTTTCTAATGCCACCAGTTGGCAATATGCAAAGAATGTTCATAGTTCTACAATTGTACCTATCTTTGGTGATTCTTTATAGATCAAATTTGACCTATTATGTGCGCTTATAACAGGAGTGCAAATTATGCCCTTTTGAGGCAATAACACTAGATGTTGGTGTTCTTTTTCATAACACACTTTAATTTGTTTGATCATGTGTTGCTAGTATCATAGCTATGGAAATAATCCACGCCATCAATTAAAGACACCAGATCGCCACTTCGAGGATTGAATGCCCTAAGTCTCTACTTAAAAACATCTCACGTGTCACCCCTAAAGGAGAATCACAGAAAATTCTATGAACGCTCAGTTTTCTGACTCCATTGTTATGTTTTTAAATAATCTCTTAGAAGGAAAACTATTGGGCCCTTTTGCATTTATAAATCATCTCTTTGAAGACAAATTGTTGTAAGCAACCTTGACAAGAGTTTTCATCCATTTAAGGTCTCATCTTGGCAATAGAAAGTGCTCGTTGTTTTGCAAGACCAATTTCTTAATCTTGTTTTTCGGACCTCTATCTTTTGACAACTTTGTTTCTCCTCACATTTTGCTGCCTCTTGAGAACTTTGGCAGCCTCAATCGAGTTTCTACAGTAGTCAACAGGTTAGATACAACATTTATGATGCACCGGTCCAACATGAGAAATGTGGGCGGCTAAGAATGACGCTTGGTTGGCTGGAGATGGTGAAAGTATTGTGCCGACAATGCTAGTGGATAATTAATAACTTGCAACACCAATATTTGTGGCCTTCCCCAATGCTATTGGTTTTTGCTCCTCCAAAATCTCTATCACCGGTACTGGTATTTCACTTACCCCATCTGGTGCGCTACAGTTGGAAGCTTGGCATGCAATGCCTTTGATTTTTCTTAGGTTAAACCTTTTGAATTTAGTTTTAATTTTTATTAGTTAACTTTCAATTAAAGTTTTCTTGCTAGCTTTTATTTTATTTAAGATTTTGATAATTTGTAATTTTTATTACTCGAAGTTAATGTTAACTTTTTTTTAGATCAGGTATAGATTAATTTTTAGATAATTTAGATTAATTTTCATTTTGATTTTGATTTTGATTTTTTTTTAATTTTGATTTTTGTTTAAGTCTTTAATTTATAATGAATTTACATTAGAATTAGACTTAATTTACATAATTTAGATTAATTTTATTTATTTATTTTTTTAATTTTGATTTTTTTAATCTTTAATTTAGAATCAATTTAGATACAAATTAGAATTAATTTAGATAGTTTAGATTAATTTTAATTCTGATTTAGTTTTTAGTTTTTAATTTATCTTTTTCAAAACTAATGCTATTTGAATAATTTAAATTACTTTTAGTTTTAATTACATTTGAATAGATTAATCTTATTAATTATTTTACTTTAACTTTAATATTAGAGTAGTTTAGAATAATTTTTGATTAAGTTGATTGTTGTGCAATTAGATTAATTTTGTCAAATATTAGCCTTCTTTTTACTCTAGTTTTCAATCTCGAGGCTAATTTTGTTAGTTTGACTTTTGTGCAGGTGTGAATGTCCACGATTTGAAATTTAACACCTAAAGTTTTGTTTTCAAAGATTGGTGGTGAAAACTACTAATCATGCTTTGTAGGGTTCTTTCTTTAATTTGCTTTATCTTGAGTTCCTTTTTCACATAGAATGATTAGTGGGTCTAAAATGAGCTTGAGTGTTTGATTTGACATCATAAGCGAGTTTAAAATTTACCAATTCTTGCATTGTCTTATGGTTTTCATTTCATTTCTAGGTGCATATGCTCTTCTATTGCACGATTTGGTGATCTTGAGAAAAACACCTTTATATATTTTGTACAACCACCCACACATTTGGATTTTACAATTAAAATGAACGCCATGCGAGTGTGAGGCAAAGGTGTTTGTGTATACACTCCCCTTGCACTTCATGCGATCTTAGGTGATGAAAAACATCATATTTGTCTTTCTTTTGTTACCTTTAGAGGGGCCTGCCTCGAAAGAGGGAATAACTCCAATTGGTTTTTCCCTTGAGCCATTATATAAAAGAAAAAAACTAAACTATCCAGTCCTCATGGTATGTAGGGCTTAGCCGTGCAGTGTCACTCGAAATAGGGTACCTACCGTAAAATGTATAAGAGCCTCTAATAGAGTGATTAAAGTCATAAGTGGCTTGCTGGATGCTCACGACATGCCATGTCCCTGAGTATTCACTAGAACCTTTGTTATAGTGACCAAAATTCCTTTTCACTTGCTAGCACAAGAACGGTCATTTTGAAGCCGCCCCACGTCTTCACTAAGCATGTGTAGAGGCAAATATTCCTCTTTGGGTAATTAAGACTTGGTGAGCCCAAGAAGTGAGTTTCGTGTAAGGGGGAGCAAGTTCCACCAAGTCTCTAGTTGTCTTCCTTGTTTAAGTGGTTGGAGAAATCTAAGTGGGGATCTAGCGAGTGGTATCTCTTGAGAAGCCTAGGTTGTGCAAAGTGTTTTCAAAGTGTTTGTCAAGATCAAACTCAAAAAACATTTTGTCTACTTGTGTTTTATGTGTGTGTCTTTCAAACAAACAAGCAAACAAACCTTACACTTGAAAATTGCAACACTTCATAACATTACACAAAGCAACATTTTTAAACCAAATAGTCAAAATCAAGTCAACCTCTTGCCAAATCAAATTCAAACCTTTGAGCTCCATTTTCAGACCAATTTCTTGTTGTGATTCCTATTTCAAACTAGAAACTTGCTCAATTCACCTTGCATATCATCATTCAATTATTAGGTCACCATTTTATGTACCTTAACATCCTCATTTCTTGCATATTCGAGCATCACATTAGGCTACTTTTTTTTTACTTTTAGGCTTCACACCTTGTGGATTTTAGGATAGAAAAACTATCTATACCTTGGCACGAATCATTGCTCCAAAAAAATATTATCACTTGACCAAGTCACTTTTTAACTTAGTCCTTTGTCCTTTTGGTGATAATTTCCTACTCACAAGTCTAGGTGGGAAACTCACCTTGTCACTCTTTTCACTTGTCATAGAAAAAGGCCATTTGACAATCCTAGTTGAAACACTGGTTTACCCTTGGATAGTTAGTTATACTATTCTTACATCTTTCAAAAAGTGTCTAAGCCCTCAAGTTCACTATAGGTATCCATCACCTCTTAGTCATTTGCATGTAACGCCCCGCCACGAAACCCTACAGGAAGTTGCAATTAACTACTCAAATGAACTAATTTTGTTTTTTTAAAGTACAATTAATATGCAAGATCGCTAATTATTGCAACAACCTCTAAGGTTACGAGACTGAGATTATTTAATAACCCACGAACAACATTAAAGAATAGAAACCACAACATTTAATTACTTATGAAATTAAGAACACATACATTCCATACAAGATAAATTCATCAAAGAAAATAAAGATACCATAAGATCTTATTTAACAATAAGGTTACAACTCTCATTCCCCGAATGAGGTAAAACCAAAAGCATATTACATATTAAAACTTCCACCTCGATTACAAAGAGGGGTAATGAATTACAAGCATAACTGAAATGAATAAAAGCATAAAGAGAAACTGGATCCCACAAGCTCTCCAACTGGAAATCTCATCAACACGAACAAGAAGAAAGCTCAATGGAATAAGGTGCACGCAACCCAACCAAGTGGAACCCAAAGGCCCCACCCCCCATGCTAGGAGATAGTAATAAAGATACCAAGACAAGACCATCTACCTCTAGACATAGGCTGACTCAAACTGATACGACAACCTAATACGAGAACCCACATATTTAAAACCCTATCTGGAAGACTTAACACCCTTTCTAATTAATTTCCCCCAAAGTGATAACAGAAGGAATTACATTTAAACAAGCAATTTAATCATAATTAAATCTACTTCAAATTTCCTAAATACACTTCTTAATTCACATACGGTACTTTATTGCATTTAGTAACACTAAATTGGATCATGTCTCTATTAGACCAAGATGAAATAAACACCAAATATTTCATTCTCTAATTGCTTTTAATTTAATATAAAATAGACATTTATTTCAACCAATTAGAAAATATCGTTTCGAAGTAAATAACTGTTTCCTCTTTTCGATATATCCATTTTAAAAATAATTAACTCATCCATTAAACATATCCCTTAAAAATCCAATATACCAATCTATCAATTACATTATTTTTAAAATAAAATCCACAACTTGACTAAAACACTATAATTTAAATTCTTTAATTCCATTTAAATCATGTCCTTAATTTAAATCATTATTTTAAAATAATCAAAATTTTCTCAATTACATTTAAAATATGCCTTTTTCAAATCAATAATTTCAATATAACCAAGTATTAAAAAGAATGACTCACTATAAATTTTAATTGATTATATATATATTAATATTTTAATATTATATGAATATAATATAAAATATTAATAATATATTTATTTATTTTCTATCTTTTATTTAGGGCACGCTTAGTTTCTTGCACCGTGCATTTTAGAGCACTCGTAATAGCTGGGCAGCGGATGCGTTTTCTATTGGGGCGGCGGCCAACATCACCCACAACCAACCCCTATGTATGGGGCGGTGGCTGTGAGCACAACCGACCCACCAATATGTGGGCGGCGGTGCTTCAGCGGCCACATGGGGGCGTGCTGGGCGCGGCTCCCCACAACGCCTCCCATGAGGGGGTGGTTGTGGGTTGAGCCCCCAACATCCCCAACAATCTGACTTTTTTTATATTTTATTTTTTTTACAATAAAACTCTGCGGATTTCAAAATCTAAATAAGGGTTTTGATTTTTTATTATTTTTTTCATTTATTTTTCGTTTGTACAATGAAATCCAAAATAGCAAAAGAATATTTATAAATATGTATAAATATATAAAAAAAAATTTAACCAGTTGAGAAAATAATATCTCAAAATTATCATATATAGTCATTAAGCAATTTTTTTGGAAGAACAACTTTTCCAAACAGAGGTTTCAAAGTTTGAGAAAATTTGAACATGGGTTTATTTTTCAACAAAAATCATTTTGAGTTTTCAACAAAAGGTTTTACAACCAACACAACCAAATACATGAATCTTTTCAAATTGAAACTAAATTAATCAATTGGAAAACCTGATTCCAAAAGTTTGAGAGATTGGCAAAATGGTGCAAGCCTTCTCCTTAGATTTAAGATCCTTCCCAACAATCCAACTGATCTTCTCAAAACAATTTCAATCCCAACACACACAACCAACAAATTCCTCTCCTCCTTTCAATTTATTTTTCAAATCCCATTTTCATCCTCTTTTAAAATTTTATGAAAATCCAAATAATAACCAAAAAAAATGAAAAAAATCTATTCAACCACCATAATAAATTTTTGAAAACAGAAAATAGAAAATATCTCAAAATATATTTATTTTCTCAATTTTACATTTAAAATTTCCTAAAAATGAAATTTAAATCCTTTTCTTTAATTTTCAATTTCAAACAATAATCCATTAATTTCAAAATGAATAACTTAATTTATTTCAACACAATTAATTTAATTAATTAATAAAATAAATCTAATCCAAGATTAAATTATTTATTAATTGAATTAAATTAATTAATAAATTAAATAACATTTCTAACATTCTAACCAGATTCATTTAATCAACAACTTAACTACATAGGCCATTTAATTACCCTTTTCAACTTGTAATTAACTAAAATCAAGGCATACTGAACCAGATTAAAACCGACGACACACTATGACTAGGGTGATGACTTGACCCAGAAAACCTAGCTACTATCTCCCAATCAAATGTCATTGGCAATGGACACGCTCAACCTTGTGAAATCAGGTGGATTCAATGTCCTGTACTTGTTAACCTACGAACAAAAGTATACCACACATGTATATTTGCATCATATAAAACACACCGTGAAGAGGGAATCATAGAATCGCAAGGCGCTCACAAGAGAGTGATAAAATCCCATCCCCTTCACCAATACAGTATTACCAACTGACGAATCTAACATCAATAGTCTAATCAAAACATAAAACATCATTAATTCAAATGTTCACAATGCTAATCTAAAGCATGACATAATGATAACATCAAGATCAAATACCATCACATCAAATATAACATTCACATCGCTTAACCGATAGCGATCAAATAGTAATTGAGTACCACGTCAAAGTACTAACAAAAATACAACATATAGGAGAAGAACACTGTTCGATCAAAAGAGAAAATGAAGGGGTCTTCTATCCTCCCCCCTAGGGTCAGGCTTACTCTTGGAAGCCTACAACTACCCCTAGTGCAAACTCCATACAATCACACATAACCAAGGGTTCCAAACTGAACCACTCCAAACCTCAACATATAAACAACAACAACCCGTGCCAAAAACAACTCAACCAAGTACACTGCCAATCCATACAGACCAACATGGTGAAGCAACCACCAACCAAGTCTCCAAAACACATAACCATGGATTAACATACATAATACACACATGTACCAATACACATCATCGGGAATCATCACAAGGCTACACAAGGGTCCATCTGGACACCGGAAAGCAGCATATTGATCCATGATAGAAGAATCCATGAACCAAGAACCAATATCCATCTCACATAATCCATTAGTCGAGAGCCAATATCCATCTCACATAATCCATATCTCACACTCAGTGGTTTGATGGTGTTAGGCCACATGCACATGGTGAGACCATCCAAACAAGACCACAATGACCTATCTCTTGTTGTACAAGGTGGTTAGCCTCCAAGAGATAGTCATCACACATAGGTGAGTATTGGGTCTTAGCTGCATAACAGCCTCACATACCCCCATCCTCCATGTTTCTTGCGTCTACTTCCTCGTACACACTCACCAAGTTCGTCTCATACGTCCTTGGAGAGGAATCACAATATAACACATAGCCGACATTGAAAACAACAATGATAACTAGCTTAGCTACCAAGTTCATAAAGAAGAGAAAATTAGAGTTCAATTTCAAGATTGAATCACATATATAACCACTAGGGTTATAAGAAAATAAGATCACAAGTTGTGGCTAAACCTTCACAATCAAATATATAACAAAGTGTCAACCCTCACAATCAACCGAAAAATCATCAATAACCAAAAGAAAGTTCACAATCTTTAAAATTGCATTGTACAACACTGTGTGACTAGATACTAGCCACCAAACGAGGAAGGAGGAAACAATGTCTAACTATAGCGATAGTCCCTCATGTGGTGCGGAGTGAAAATGCCAACCACATGGCATGGGGTGTACTCCTCGACTACACCCTGCATCGCGTCATCACACGGCATGGACATACGCCAGTCGGACAAGGCACGTACTGGTCATATGCCGCATGGCAGAGTGTCTGTGGCTCTGTGGAAGTAGGCACGTGTATAACACTCCCCGCATAGCGATACCTCATGGAGAAGGCACACGTAGATACTCACCGAAGCTAGAGGTATACATGGCTAGGATCTACCCATATGCTACTCGATCAACATGGTCAAGGCAACCATGAGTATCCCTCTACAAGTGTTTGAGGCCCCATAACGCTCATCACACAAGTAGGCTAACAAAGAAAATCTCATAATGCGCCTTCACGTGTCTATGCACGTGGCATCGTGTAACACGGCATCATCACCATCACTATGTCAGAACATGAGTGAGGGTATGGAATCGTATCTTGTACATCATGTCGGAACACAAGTAAGATAGGGTATATATACATGATGCAATACGATAATATCACTATGGGGCTACCAAGTCTCACCTCTCATACATACGAGGTTTACTCGCTATGCTAGATCAACGCCTCCACGAACGTCCAGGAATAGCTAACATACCTATGCTGTTGTACTCAAATCTGTGGGTATTAGGTTAACACTTATGGATCAAGTATCCTGATCCATCATAAGGGAAAGTAGTGGTTACGTTTCCTCGGGATTGGTTGAGCTAAGACGCTCTGCGTCACAATATGCGTACGCTACACACTGCACCCAAGGAACTTGTGGCTGCTACTATCCCTTTACAGATTGAGGATCTAGAGAACCAGAAGAAGAACTACTCTTGGTTACTCTTATATATATAAGTTTCAACCACACACTGGTTGGCCCTCAATCAGGTAACAAAAATGCACACACACATAATGGTATGGTAAATCCCACACCAAATTGTAACTTTTCCTCAAGGATGGGTACCAAGTATCACCATCGCATGGATACACAGAGCAAGTATGGGGTATTCACAACTCTCAAACAAGATACAATTACTGGTTTCTTACATTTATAGGGGTATAGCTACATACATAATCCCATAGGACTATCCAATTTCATAACCCATGGGATACGTATCAAAACTTTCCAACCATAACCTTTTATTTGATTACTTTCATGCTACTCTTTTCCACAGAGTATATCATGCTAAGGTAAAATCCATGAACACGTGATCACTTAACAATTCAACTAGCACTTCACAAGGACAACCTAGTGGGCACAAATGTTCCCAGAGAACCCAATGTATGAACCTGAGGTTCTGATACCATGTGTAACGCCCTGCCACGCAACCCTAGAGGAAGTTGCAATTAACTACTCAAACAAACTATTTTTTTTTTTTAAAAGTACAATTAATATGCAAGATCACTAACTATTGCAACAACCTCTAAGGTTATGAGAATGAGATTAGTTAATAACCCATGAACAACATTAAAGCATAGAAACCACAACATTTAATTACTTATGAAATTAAGAACACATACATTCCATACAAGATAAATTCATCAAAGAAAATAAAGATACTGTAAGATCTTATTTAACAATAAGGTTACAACTCTCATTCCCCAAATGAGGTAAAACCAAAAGCATGATTACATATTACAACTTCCACCTCGATTACAAAGCAGGGTAATGAATTACAAGCATAACTGAAATGAATAAAAGCATAAAGAGAAACTGGATCCCATGAGCTCTCCAACTGGAAATCTCATCAACACAAACAAGAAGAAAGCTCAACGAAGTAAGGTGCACGCCACCCAACCAAGTGGAACCCAAAGGCCCACCCCCCGTGCTAGGAGATAGTAACAAAGATACCAAGACAAGACCATCTACCTCTAGACATAGGCTGACTCAAACTGATACAACCAAGCACATGAACCATACAAGGTACAACTCTAACATGGTCACATTGCTTCCAGATATAAATAGATCAGGTATGTTAAGAAAACCATACACATAAAAATAAAGTACCAACTACAAGTACACCTTAACATTACTGACATGGATTACATTGCTTTAGTTATCACTTGTAAAACTACTTCCGAAGGTTACCCAGTTTACCTCTCATGGCTCTGGCCCCTAACAGAAGCCACTCCACTACTTGACAACACACATTCAAACTAATTACCAAGGGAACCCAAGTGCATACGAAATAGATATAACCACCACTCCAACACTAGGAGGAACCATATAATGAAACTCATTCCAAACACTGGAGGCAACAACACACATAATCCACTCCTTCCATAGGAGGCACAAATCATCCTCGTTCGTGATAACTGGGTTACTTACTGACAAGGCACCAAGCACTACTCAAGGGAATTAACAAATGATTGACCTCACAAAACGACAACCCACATCCTCTAAGGTCCTCTGGAAGACTTAAAGATTAAAGACACTTAACCCATTTCCCCAAACATGAGCACAGAGGAAATAATCACATAAGGCAACTGCGAGGAAATAGCTAATTTTGGATATATTAAACGCACTTCCTTAATATAACTCAGTAGTTTATTGACTCAATGAAACTAATTTAATAATGCCTCTTTCAGACAAAGGAAGACATTTAACCCAAATATTTAATTCCCTAATTTCTTTTAAATAATAATAAAATAAACATTTACTTCATCCATTCCAAACAGGTTGACAACCTAATACGACAACCCACATATTTAAAATCCTATCTGGAAGACTTAACACCCTTTCTAATTAATTTCCCCCAAAGCGAGAACAGAAGGAATTACATTTAAACAAGCAATTTAATCATAATTAAATCTACTTCAAATTTCCTAAATCCACTTATTAATTCACATACGGTACTTTATTGCATTTAGTAACACTGAATTGGATCACATCTTTATTAGACCAAGATGAAATAAACACCAAATATTTCATTCTCTAATTTATTTTAATTTAATATAAAATAGACATTTATTTCAACCAATCAGAAAATATCGTTTCGAAGTAAATAACTATTTCCTCTTTTCGATATATCCATTTTAAAAATAATTAACTCATCCATTAAACATATCCCTTAAAAATCCAATATACCGATCTATCAATTACATTATTTTTAAAATAAAATCCACAACTTGACTAAAACACTATAATTTAAATTCTTTAATTCCATTTAAATCATGTCCTTAATTTAAATCATTATTTTAAAATAATCAAAATTTTCTCAATTACATTTAGAATATGCCTTTTTAAAATCAATAATTTCAATATAACCAAGTATTAAAAAGAATGACTCACTATAAATTTTAATTGATTATATATATATATATATATTAATATTTTAATATTATATGAATATAATATAAAATATTAGTAAATATATTTTAACAAACATATATATTAATATTTTAATATTATAATAATATAATATTAAATATTAATAATATATTTATTTATTTTCTATCTTTTGTTTAGGGCGCGCTTAGTTTCTTGGGCCGCACATTTTAGGGCACTCGTAATAGCTAGGTGGCGGACGTGTTTTCTGTTCGGGCGGCGGCTGACATCACCCACAGCCGACCCCTGTGTATGGGGCGGCGGCTGTGAGCACAACTGACCCCCATACTGGTGGTGCGGCTATGCTAAGCACAATCGACCCACCGGCATGTGGGCGGCGGTGCTTACACGGCCGCGTGGGGCCATGCTGGGCTCGACTCCCCACAGTGCCTCCCATGAGGTGGCGGCTGTGGGTTGAGCCCCCAGCACCCCCAACAATCCGACTTTTTATATTTCGAAATCCGAATCAGGGTTTTGATTTTGATTTATTTATTTATTTTTTTCATTTATTTTTCTTTTGTATAATGAAATCCAAAATAGCAAAAGGATATTTATAAATATGTATAAATATATAAAAAAAAATTTAACCAGTTGAGAAAATAATATCTCAAAATGATCATATACAGTCATTAAGCAATTTTTTTGGAAGAACTTTTTTTCCAAACAGAGGTTTCAAAGTTTGAGAAAATTTGAACATGGGTTTATTTTTCAACAAAAATCATTTTGAGTTTTCAAAAAAAGGTTTTACAACCAACACAACCAAATACATGAATCTTTTCAAATTGAAACTAAATTAATCAATAGAAAAACCTGATTCCAAAAGTTTGAGAGATTGGCAAAATGGTGCAAGCCTTCTCCTTAGATTTAAGATCCTTCCCAGCAATCCAACTAATATTCTCAAAACAATTTCAATCCCAACACACATAACCAACAAATTCCTCTCCTTCTTTCAATTTATTTTTCAAATCCCCATTTTCATCCTCTTTTAAAATTTTATGAAAATCCAAATAATAACCAAAAAAAATGAAAAAAATCTATTCAACCACCGTAATAAATTTTTGAAAACAGAAAACAAAAATTATCTCAAAATATCTTTATTTTCTCAATGTTGCATTTAAAATTTCCTAAAAATGAAATTTAAATCCTTTTCTTTAATTTTCAATTTCAAACAATAATCCATTAATTTCAAAATGAATAACTTAATTTATTTCAACACAATTAATTTAATTAATTAATAAAATAAATCTAATCCGAGATTAAATTATTTATTAATTAAATTAAATTAATTAATAAATTAAATAACATTTCTAACATTCTAACCAGATTCATTTAATCAAAAGCTTAACTACATAGGCCATTTAATTACACTTTTCAACTTGCAATTAACTAAAATCAAGGCATACTGAACCAGATTAAAACCAACGACACACTATGACTAGGGTGATGACTTGACACGAAAAACCTAGCTACTATCTCCTAATCAAATGTCATTGGCAATGGACACACTCAACCTTGTGAAATCAGGTGGAGTCGATGTCCTGTACCTTTTAACCTGATAACAAAAGTATATCGCACATGTATATTTGCATCATATAAAACACAACGTGAAGAGGGAATCACTGAATCGCAGGGCGCTCACAAGAGAGTGATGCAATCCCGTCCCCTTCACCAATACAGTATTACCAACCGATGAATCTAACATAAAACATCATTAATTCAAATGTTCACAATGCTAATCTAAAGCATGACATAATGATAACATCAAGATCAAATACCATCACATCAAATATAACATTCACATTGCTTAACCGATAGCGATCAAATTGTAACCGAGTACCATTTAAAAGTACTAACAAAAATACAACATACAAGAGAAGAACATTGTTCGATGAAAAGAGAAAAACAGAGGGGTCTTACATTGTATCCTTCATACCACAATTTTTTTAGACCTACAAGAGCATCTTCATACATTATAGACTTCATAACATCCAACATCCATCATTATCACTTGTTGCATACATTAGACATCTATCATCCATAAAATACCAAAAATACAAAAAAATAGTTGCATTACATTTAGGCATACCGTATTTCAAAAAATACCAAAAACATATTCTTCATCTCATACCATCCACCTTGATTTTGAGCAAGTCTTATATGGTTGAAACTAGATTTCAAAAGAAACATTGAGCAATGGATCTCTTTCATGATGATGAGGACCTTTACAATTACACTAGCACACTCAATTTTGACAATACCATTGATGATCCTCACAACAATACCAACCTTGAGAGTCATGACCATGTCAACTTGGGGTCCACATCTTATCAACAACCAAAGACACACAATCCTTTCAAACAATTCCTTGTTAGAGACAAATATGGAAATGTGTTCATAGAAGAAGTAGAGGCTTTCGCACAAAATATCGAAGTAGCCTCTCTTGTGGATGAAATTGTCATGATGGACCCTGAACGATATTTAGCTAAACTATTACATGAAGGAGTTAAACTACCTCAAGGATTTTATGTCAATACCCTACGTGGAGCAACATCACCCAAGGAAAACACACAAACAAGCAAAGGACAATCTACATCGTAACTTAAAATTTCCACCCATTGGAACAACAAGCCCAAATACCACAACTACCAACACTTCATCCATCATTGCAACACAATCTATGTCACAATCGATGACACAAACCACATCACAACCATCATTCACAATGCAACCCTATGGCTTGGAATTTAATCCCTTTAGGTCATCATCTCAAGCCATAAGGGTATCCACATCTAACATCCTTGGTATACCTAAGCCTGGAAGATAGGTACTCATCCAAGGATCTCAACCAAACACAAACATCATGTCACAAGGTCCTCATATCAATACAAATAGCTTACAAGGACAAACCATGAACACTCCACATAGTCAAAATACAAACACATCAAATGGTTATAATCCTTTTCAGCAAGGACAAGGATCACAAATGACACAACCCAACATATCATATGGCTACACACAAGGAATCCTTTTTGGATACCAAAATATACACGGACAACACACCCAACAAATTCAACATACCTCAACCAATTCTCACATCCCAACTTACACATCACACATTCATACTCATGGACACAATCAAAATCCACCACATACGCAGAACGTTTCAAACCAAAACATGTCATCTCAATAAAACATGGGAGCACACAACACAAATATAGGACCTCACAACAATGTTGCCAACAATCCCATAATAGATGCATTGACTGCCCAGTTGGCTTCCCTACAAAAGCAAGTGGAAGGGATGCAAGTGTCAAACAAGAAGATGTACTCATCACATGATTTACATCCTAAGTACCCATATGACACTAGCATATACATGCCTCCTTTCCCTCCTGTGTATGGCATCCCTACCTTCACTAAGTATAATGGAAAGAGCAATCCTCTCGAGCACATACAAGAATTCACCACTACTTGTGTGGATGTTGCATACGATCATTCCTACCTTTTTAGACTCTTCCCTAGAAGTCTTATCGGGCTTGCACTTGTATGGTTTGCATTGATACCTAAAGGGTCTATAAAGTCATGGGATGACCTCGCTAATAAATTCGTGGAGAATTATGCTTACAAAATTGAAAATGATGTCATGATTGCTACCTTATGCCACCTGAAACAAGATGAAGGAGAACCCTTTATTTCTTTCTTCCAAAAATGGCATAATATGGTGAGTCGATGTCCCATCAAGATTCCTGAAAAACAAAAAGTGGACATGTTCGTAGAAAACCTAAAGCCAAGGCTGAAATACCCTTTACAAGTACATTATTGTGCCATATTTGCAGACTTAGTTGAGAAAGGCATGAAACTTGAAAAAGTTCTACTCGCCCATGGTGAACTCACATATAGCAACAAAAACACACACAACCAATAGAGCTCTAATGAGAAAAGGAAGTTTCGGTCACGCAATAAGAATGTAACAAACGATGGAGTCGTAGAAGCAAAAGTTGTCAATCAAACAGGTCCCACATTGAGAATGATGTCATGGGACGACCTCTCCAATAAATTCATGGAGAATTATGCTTACAACATTGAAAATGATGTCATGATTGCTACCTTATGCCACTTGACACAAGATGAAGGAGAACCCTTTATTGCTTTCTTCCAAAAATGGCATAGTATGGTGAGTCGATGTCCCGTCAAGATTCCTGAAAAACATAAAGTGGACATGTTCGTAGAAAACGTCAAGCCAAGGCTGAAACACCCTTTACAAGTACATTATTGTGCCACATTTGTAGACTTAGTTGAGAAAGGCATGAAACTCCAAAAAGTTCTACTCACCCAAAGTGAACTCACATATAGCAACAAAAACACACACAACCAATAGACCTCTAATGAGAAAAGGAAGTTTTGGTCCCACAATAAGAATGTAACAAACGATGGAGTTGTATAAGTGAAAGTTGTGAATCAAACAGGTCCCACATTGAATCTCAAAGCACCCAACATGAACAAAAAATACACCATATGTTTCCAACCAAGTGGATAATGTGGTCCAAAATACTGAAGAACAAGGACCCCCAAGACAACCAAGGAAATACCCATAGATACAATACACTCATTTACCAGAACCAATTGAATCTATCCTGAAGAAACTAGTACAATCACACGTTATATAGCTCCCAAAGCCCAAACTCTACGAACCAAGACAATTCAAACCCTCTTGGTGGGATGACAATGCCCTTTGTGACTACCATCATGTCAAAGGGCACAAGACCTTGTCATGCCATCAATTGAAGAACATAATCCAAGACCTAATTGAAAATGGTACTATAGTGGTCAAAGGAAAAGAAAAAACTTCTAACCAAGACCATACAATCTTCAAGAATCCACTACAAGACCATGGTTCGAGAAAGCCCTCCACCTCAGGTCGAAAGATAGACAATCAAGAAAATTATACCAAGAATTCCTTTGATTACTCAGATACAATCGATCACCTCCATGCCACTAATGACTATGTCAACACAATCACCATTAAAAAGGTTCTTGAATGCACTATCACTACTCATAGGGCTAAGATTACAATATCTAGTTCTTCTTTAAAGTAGCCACAATCTAAAGCCCAATATAATCTTGTTGACCAATTAGGTAAGACACCTGCACATATTTTTATCCTTGAGATGTTATACCTAACACCTAAACACAATGCTATCCTCTATAAGGCTTTGAAAGAAAACTCTATTCCTACTGACTTAGACGTCAACTGATTTGAAACCATGGTTAGATAGTATTCCAATTCACTCCATGTCTCCTTTTCTAACAAAGACTAATCTACAAAAAATTCTAACCATAATGACCCATTTCACCTTGAAGTATTCGTCCATCGACACAAGGTCAAATGAGTCCTGATAGATGGTGGAACTAGACTAAGCATTTACACTTTAAAATTGGTCAAGGAATTGGGCTATTCTAAAGCATGTGTAGACATGACCAAAATTATTGTAATCAAGGCCTATGATGATGAAGAATTCTCTTCCAAGGGTGTTATCACACTCCCGATCGGAATTGGACCCGCAGTTATGGACACCACATTCAAGGTCTTGGATCTTGAACTTCCATATAACCTTCTACTTGGTAGACCCTAGATTTACACCATGAAAGTTGTGCCTTCCACCTATCATTAATGCTTTAAATTTTTGTATAATGGCATCGAAGTCACAATTATTGGTGATCTTGATCCCTTCCAATATTGAACTAATTTACGGGGAGTTCTTGAATGCCAAGTGCCTATCAATCGAGAAGCTTCCACATCCACTTCTGCCTCCACTTCATCCAGTTATGTCAATCCCTCCACCCTCATTAAATCATCCATATCTAAAACCCCATTTTCCGACCCCAACATCAAGATCCATGACAAAGGTTGTGGCGAGTATAAACTAAATATTGCCTATTGCATCACAAAGCTACCTAAGTCTCCCAAGTCTTATGGTAGGCCTTGTTTCAATATGGAACCCAAAGTTATCTTTAAAGTTCCTCCCACCGCCACCTTCACAAAATGGGGAGAGGTAAATAAAGAAGACATTGATGATATTTTAGCTTGGATTTACAAAGACAAGGAATATTTTTCATCACTACCAATAGAACAATATGGCAAAGGCTTTGAGCTCATGAAACAAAAGGGTTATGATGGAATCAATGGACTTGGTATACATAAAAATAGAATGAGATAAACCTTGATTCCTCTTAAGCAGCCGAAGAACTTAGGGTTAGGATTCTTATCAATTATGCTTGGCACTCCAAGTACTAAGGTGCTTTTAAATAAGGATGTGAGTGCTTCGAAAGACATTGAGACATCTGAGGATCCTACCTACATCTATTATAATGACACTAACTCTAATGAATGAGTGGGATTCCTACACCACAAGTGACTATGAGCTTGATCATGTCTTTCAAGAGTTTGATATACCCCACCCATTCTTTACCAATCTCATGGATATCAATATCAGCATTGACTCCTTTTATGAACCTGAACAACCAAAGACCACAGATAGAAGAGAATAGATTGAATCCTTTTGGGATCTTGATACTACCTCTGTCTTTACCCTATCAGTTGCTTCCTCATCCTTCACTAACACTGATGGTGGCATTTCCCTCATTTACCCACAATTTATTGATTGGGACCAACAAGATCCACCTACCTTGGACATATTTGAAAATGATGAGGTCATTATTGAATTTATGGGACTACGAGAGAGCATACCACATGGGGACCATAAGGATGGCTTCACTATAGATCTTGAAACTATAGCATATTTCGGTGAGACTGTCCCACCCTCTAGTCACAAAAATGACAAAAATTAAATAATAAATGAATGTTCTTTAGGTGAAAACCGCAAGGCACCTTCTGACCAAGCAATAGTAAAAATAAAGGACATATCCGAGGGAAAAAACCTCTCTGAGGCACCCGAGGATGGAGGGTTATATTTTATCCTTGTCAATCAAGAGAGATCCCTGATGTTGATCAATGACATAATAAAGATGGGTATGTGTAGGATCATCAACGAAAAAATTGGCCCTTAAGTGGTGATGAAAATTTAGAAAATAAGATTTAGGAAACTTGATGTGAAAATTTGAATAAGTTATCTATATTATTTCAAAAATATCTAAGAATAGAATCTATAGCAAATTGAATGTAGTTTCTAAACTACTAGGTTTTTTTTTTTTAAATCTATTTGGTGAAAATTTGAAATTTCAATGTAGTAGTACTTAAATTTCAGGGAAAAAATAAGAAATAGGTGTTTGTCTTACCACCCTAACCATAATAAAATGATAATATTTTTTTATAAGATTTTAGATGTAAGTTGAGGACCCATGTCTCGATGGGATGCATATTTTTCTGTAATTTTTTGCAAAGTAAATAATTAATTATGAATTTTTTATTACAACTTTAAAAAATATAAAAACTCGTATGTTTAACCACCTTAACTTGGTCAAAACTTCATGAAATTCAATTTTTTTTTAATCCTATAGTATGTGAAGTATAGAAGGTGATGCATGTTTCAGATTCAAATAATGTGATACTATTTGAAAGCTATAGATTTTTTTCAATCAGCCTATCAATCAGGACTTTAGTCATAATTCAAATAGAAAATGAATAAAATTATTTATTAAATTCAAAGTAAAGCATAATTTATATTGGTGGAAAGCTGAGAATCTCCTTTAAAAACCCTTTTTTCCATCAATTTTGGGTAAAAAAAAGTTGTCAACCACATGGGCCATCATATCACTTACATATCACCACTTTTTGGCCCATCATGACCTTGCACATACCTAGGTCAACATTGGTAGTGTAGATAATCCCAAGACTGTTCTCTTTGTAGCATCCCTGATAGAAGAGAAAAAACTAGAATTTCAAGCATTCTTTACAGAATGCCAAATCAATTTTGTATGGTCTTATACTGATATACCAGGGTTGGATCTTGAGTTGGTCCTGCATCATCTACCATTGCGTCCCAAAGCAAATTCGGTCAAACAAAAGCTTAGAAAAATGCACCCTCAAATAGCTATGTCGGTAAAGTTGAAATTAAGAAATTATTGGATGTCGGTTTCATAAGACCTATTGACTATGTAGATTGGATCTCAAATCTTGTCCTAGTGACCAAATTGAATTGACAAATCTGTATTTGCATAGATTTCTGGGACTTGAACAAAGCATGTCTGAAGGATGACTTCCCACTCCCGAATATAGACATCATAGTAGACCTAACAACAAGTTACAAGATTTTGTCTGTCATGGATGGCTTCTCAGGGTATAATCAGATTTGTATCACTCGTGAAGACCAACACAAGATGACATTCACTTGTCCATGGGGCATATAATATTTGAATTTCAAACCCTTTGGATTGAAAAATGTAGGTGCAATCTATAAGAGAGCTATGACCACTATATTTCATGATCTCATGCACAGATTGATGGAAGACTATGGTGATGATCTTCTCACAAAATCCTTAACACGTGTTGATCACCTAAGAATAATGGACAAGATTTTCAAATGGCTAGAAGAATATAAGGTCCACCTAAATCCCAAGAAATGTGTCCTCCATGTGACATCGGGAAATCTTTTGGGACACATTGTTTCTCATCAAGGCATTGAAGTAGACTCGACCAAAGTCAAAGCAATATTAGACATGCCTCTACCTAAAGGAATCAGTCAAATCTGAATGCTATAGGGCTGAATCCAGTCTATTAGGTGGTTCATTGCATATCTTGAAGATAAATGTCAACTTTTTCAGTCTTTTTAATGTAAGGGAGTCCCTTTCATTTGGACAAAAAAGTGTGAGGTATCTTTTCAGTAGATCAAAGAGTATTTCTTGACACCTCCCATCTTGATGCTACTTATCGATGGAAAACCCTTAATTTTGTACATCTCAACCACTACATCTACACTGGGGGCATTGGTGGCTCAAAATGACCATGAGGAAAGGGAGTGTGCAATCTATTATATTAATCGCACTTTAGTGGGATACGAGCTTAACTATAGTCCAATTGAATGTGCTTGTCTTGCAGTGGTTTTCGCCACTCAAAATTTGAGACACTACATGCTAAATCATCATACTAAGCTTGTGGAAAAATAGATCCCCTGAAATATCTACTCAGTAGGGAGGCATTAACTGGACGATTGGCTAAATGGGTCATAATACTCAATGAATACGACATTCAGTATGTGGAATGTAAGGAAATAAAAGGACAAGTCATTGCTAACCAACTAGCAGATGTGCCCACACAAGCCCATCACCCTTTGGTTTTAAATTTTTTTGATGATTCAATCTTCACACTAGACATAGGAGTAACACAAACATTGTATTTTGATGGCTCACATACTAATCATGGATCGGGTGCAAGTATATTATTTGTTACCCCCCAAGGTGATACAATCCCTAAATCTTTCAAGATATCCTTCTTGTGCACAAATAACATTGCAAAGTATGAAGCCTTGTTGATAGGATTGTGTATGGCAATAAAATGGAAAATCAAGTCTATAGGTCTTCGGTGATTCACAATTGGTCATTCAATAGGTCAACAATGACTATGATACTAAGGATGATAAATTGACCCCCTACAAACAAATGGTTGATAGTTTCAGGAAATACTTTGTAGAAATCTCTTTTTTCCAAGTACCATGTGTCCAAAATAAAGTAGCAGATGCCATGGCCACTATTCAGTCTCTTTTGGATATTCCTAACAATATGTCATAGATGAGTTCTTAATGGAATAGCTATTGTTCCCCACCTTTGATGTCCCTGATTCTAAGATGGTATATGAGCTTGTTGGCCCTAATTCCCCCTAGTACCAAGATATCTATCACAACTTACATTTCTAGACCCTACCACTTAACCTTTCCAACAATCAATGCAAGTCCTTCATCCACAACCACTCGCTACGCCATCATTGTTGATACCTTATGTAGACGTAGCTTTGACAACATCTTAATCAGATGTCTCAAAACTAATGAAGCAAAAAATACCTTATGTGAAGTACACAAAGGTATATGTGGAGCCCATTCTAGTGGTCTGACCCTAGCCAAAAAAGTCATGCAACTAGGTTACTACTAGCCTACACTAGAGTAAGATGCCTATCACTTTGTACAAAAATGTTGATAGTTCCAAATACACAGTGACCTCATTCATGCACCTACATAGGAATTGAAACCTATCACTTCACCATGGTCCTTCACCTAATGGGGAGTTGACCTCATAGGAAAAAATCATCACACCTCATCAAATGGCCATAAATTCATCATCACTGCCACCGAATACTTCACAAAATGGGTTGAAGCCATCCCAATGAAATACACAGTAAAAAAGTATCCAAATTCATCCTCAATTACATCATATGTGGGTATGGTGTCCCCCAAACCATCATCACTGACAACGTTTGTCCCTTCAAAAATTAGGATTTCTATCAGTTATGTAAGAAATTCCACATTCAACATCACTTTTCCACGCCATATTACCCACAAGGAAACAACAAAGCTGAGGCATCCAATAAGACCATAATCAAAATTCTTAAAAATATTGTCAATGATATTGGCCATGACTGGCACATTCAACTTAACCCTACCCTATGGGCATATCGCACAAGCATTTGCACACTAACTGGTGTTGGCAACATAGGGTGAAACAACTAAGGGTTTAAATCAGTTGTCACATAAATTATACTTATTAAACTTATTCTCAGGTTTGATAATTAAACATCAAAGAAAAAACCATCACCACATCAGAAACAAAAATAACACCAAGAAATTTGCGTGGAAACCCTGTTAGGGAAAAAACCACGGTGGAGGTTAATCCACAAGTTTATACTCTATTAAAAGTATAGTAAATAGGGAATGCACATGCATTCAGGAACACTACCTAGAGCTCACTGCTCAAATACAAAAAGGATTACTACCAAAAGGAAGATACATTATCTTACAGTCACATTCGGATTAAATCCATTTGAGAGATTTTGAACTGAGAAGATAGCATCTGCTAATGTCTGATTACAGTTCCAATTAAGAACATGAACACTCTTTCTTCTACTCACTCTTCTTCACACATTACTTTTTCCTTCAAAAGATCTAAACTTTATTTGCACATAGCATTCACACTTCACACATCTCACATGTCTCGCATATCTCAAATGATTTAAACAATCACTCATATATATCTACAGCCAAGAATAACATCATCTGCATGTTGGCTTCAATAAAATATAAAATATTAATAGACCGTTAGCTCAATCTATAGATAATTTTCAATGCACACAAACCAAAGTTGGCTAAAATATAGTGAGGACCCGAAAAAACATGCTCAAACATGAAACGCTTCAAATAATTACCCCTCAAAGATCCACAACATGCTATATTCACTTAGTCGGTCTTCTTGCACTGTTAGACAAAAAATCAATCAACTAGATATTCTAAATTGCACATGAATCAATATGAGGCTCTATGATTCATTGATAACATAGTTCATACATCAAAATATCTTCCCTGAGATCCACAACTCAAAATGATAACAGAGAATTGCATATGAATCAAAAAACACAACTCTTTCGGATACCCTATTCTAGCTTTGATAGATAATACATTTCTTTGATCTAGCTTTCGGTATAAGCAACTATTGAAGTGCGGATTGAATCACTAACTAGGGTTTCAATCAATGACAACACTAGATGACATGTGTAGTGTCTCTTGCCAACAATCTCCCCCTTTGGCATTGATGGCAACACTTAGTGAAAAATATCTAAGTGTCGGATCAATACCAACATGAATACACTACCAACCTTCAAAACTTCAAAACACAACTCCCCCTGAGATGAATATGACATTTTTCACTGTGCCACTCTCCCCCTTTGACATCAATGACAAAGATGACAATCCACATACCAAAAATCAAACAAAATTGCTATGAACAAACTGCATATTTCCAATTATACCTCTACAACTTACATAAACTTAAATATGTCTACAAAATTACTCTTCAACAAGCTCAAACTTGTGTCCCAACTCTTTTTGAGACTCTTCAAAATAGTCATGTGAGCATAGAATAAGTAAGATTACATCTCTGCTAGCTCAAGGTTTTCTAGATCATTGACAACCATAACATCCTTCGCTTCCTTCAATGCACTAAGCATTGTCTCCATCTTAGGACCAATCAATCCTCTAATCTCACATACTCTTTCATCGATTATGCCTTCTTCATGCTTCAAACTTTTGATTTTGTCAAGTAGGGATATGACTTGACCTTCATGCTTGCTCACAGAAACTGTTAGAGGATCAAATGCTTGAGAAATATTTGCTAATTGTTTTTCATATTCCTTCATTTTCTTTTCAGTGTCCTTAGTGAACTTAGATAATGATAAGCATGACTTATAAATGTTTCCACCTTCATACAAAGCACCTTGAATATTATTTACACAAGTATCTAACAAAGATTTATCATTTTTAATCATTCCCTTCAATCTACTGACCATGTTTGCATCAAATTCCTTATGAACCTTATGCATAACTGACTTTCAAAGAGACTCAAAGTGATTAATTATGGAATTGACAAGTTTCTTCAGTTGATCGGATGGAGAATTGGATGAATCCTTGACATATGTAGGCATTATCTTCTCTAAAATACTGGATGCAAGATTTAACAGGTCACTGTCTTCAATGTGAGATTTCAAAATCTCCTCCCTTGCCTTGGCCTGAGCAAAGGATTCTACCTTCATTTTCTCAATAGGAGATAGAGTGGCCAAGTTGATAGGACCTTTAACTATTTCAAAATAAAACTCCTCCCGTTGTTCTTCCAAAAACTCCTTTACTACCTTAGCAGTGTCTCTTGCTTCCACAGGAATCTCCTTCGCTTCAACCCTCTTTTCTTCAATCAATGATTCTACCTTAGCTTCAGGATTCTCAATTTCATCAACTAAAACAACTTTAGGAGCTTTAGTCTCCATATAAAATTCAGCATCTTGCATGTCAAGAGGATTCATACTATCCTCAAATGTATCTTCTTTTCCTTCATTTATTGGACTAGATGGAGCATCTTCACTATGAGCTTCTTCAGAAACAACATTATATATGTTTTTCAACAACACTGCCTTAAGTATTTTCTCAATGTCTTTTGCAACTTCTTCAGTCAATCCAATCATCAGCTTGTTCACCGTTGTTTGCTCTTAAAATACCTTTTTGCATCACTTAGGATCTTCTTTATTTCATCCATTGACATCACTAGACATAGATGAGCAAGTATCTATTCTCTCATTTGTTCTTCTTCAATTCTTGCATTTACTCTCCTCATTTCTAAGACTTCATATAGCCCTTTAGGAAAATTTGACATTATTTCTATGAGAGTCATAATGAAATTATTCAGATATTTAATGTAGCTTCCTCAAGAATTCTCTGACTGACACTATCAAAGGTGTCATACAATTTAGATAGTGGCTTGAGATTACCATCCTTAATCAAATCTTTTTCAACTTCTTCTATAGACATACTTGATCTGTCAATTGTCACCTTCTTTGCTTTCTCTTTAGTGGAGGGCTTTTCCTTAGAGACTTTTGATTCTTTTGAACCCTTTTGCTTAATTTCTCTTACCTCTTCATCAGATTTAGTTTCTTCATCCTCTGAAACAACAACATAGACTCTTGTGCTTTTATCCTTCTTCCTCTTTCTTTCTCTCCCGGATGTCTTGACTTGAGCTATTACAGGACTTGATTTATTTTTAGGACCAAATGAGGGTGTAGAGTTCCTTATAGTTCTAGATCAAGCAGAAGATGTTGGCAAACTAGTTAACTCAGTTCTAGCAAGCTTCCCTTTTTCAACTTCTCTTTTCTTCCTAGCTTCCCTCATAGCTTCAACAGATATACCAAGGCTTTCTACAAAAGCTTCAACTTCACTTCTCACTCTCCTAACTATCATAGGCTTCCTTAGTTGATCATGCACTTGTATATCCTTTTTTGCAAATGTACCAAACCTTTCTTCTATCAGATCCTGAGGTTTACTCAACAAGTGTTCAACATATAGCTCCAAAATGTGTTCTTCAACCTCATATCCCATAGGAATTATCCAAATTGTTCTAGGTTTTGCTGCTTCCATCAAACACTGATCAATGTCAACCATGAAGAAAATAGTGTCCTTATAATTTTCCACAATAGACTTAGGGATTCTTTCCCTAGCTTGCATTAGACTCTAAAAGTTTTTGAAGTAGCCCTAGATGGAATTTTTCCTTGCTTTGATATCTCCAATTCTATATAACATATCCCTAATTTGAATGGCTACAAGTGTGTCACTTTTCCATTGCACTCTACCAACTCCTGAAACTTCATTCATGAAGTAGAAGAATGGACACAAAAGTAGATTGCCATATTTGAATATGTTCTTCTTTTCCTTCTTGATTTTCCCAAGGTTTTCAATTAGCTGGCTTCAAAGTAATTCATATCGATCATATTCTAGACTTTCTTTGACCATTTGATAAGCTGCATAGATTGTAGTACCGGATATGAAGTTATCCTAGCTGGAGTGATATATTTTGTATCCAATAACTATAGAAGCAAGTCTGATATCCAATTCAATGATATCATTAATTTTCATGGCTCTTTTGTTGAAATTGGAACCGGTTGCATCTATGACTATTTGGTTTTACATGGATTTCAGTGTTGACAACCCATTGGATGAATTCAAACCAGTAACAATCCCTATAGCTTCCTTTGTAATCTTGAAAGGTTGACTTAACCACATAAACTCAGCATGCACTCTCAAGACTCAATATATACCGAACCCATTCAGTTTTGTTGAACACGGGAAACTTCACAATTTGAGTAAACTTCTTCTCCTACAGAGTCTTGAATTTAGGTTTTACACAGAAATATTCTCCCACAATATGATTGGTGTACAAATTTAACAACTGGGAGATTCCTAATTCTTCAACATTAGCATGAATGTATGCCCTAATGTCTTCAATGTGTAACACACCATATATAACTAATTTGAACGGATGCTCTTTGAATTTTAAATGGGGCCTATCCTTAATATCAACAACCAATGGAGCAACCATTTCCAGAATTTTCAAGTTCACGAGTTCACAGATAAATACCTTTCGTCAGATTAGGGTGTGATCGCCGAATCACCTTCAGACTTGAATCTTCACCAAAGTTCACTTTCAAAGCTCTCCAAACTTCTTCTTCTCAGAATGCAATGCAACAAATGAGAGATAGAAATGACATTCTATCATTCGCGCACCTAAATTTTTATTTGCAATAAATGCTTTTGCCCTAGGTCATGTGGATACCCTGTTTTCACATACTGTGAAAGAAAATTCTTCTGTGGACCTTCAATTTTGCACAAATGTCCTCCACAAGAGAAATGAACATATGCACATCACCAATGCAATCAATGCTATCTACCACATTCTGGTACCAACTACCAATAGGAGGTTAAAATATTTTATTGAGAACTCCCCCTAGGCCAAAGACCTTAAACTAATTCCTAAAGGAATTTCTAGTACCGGATTCTCGTATAGATTTATTTATTCCATTAGAAGCACTCTTCTTCACCCATGTCTTCTTATTTTGATTCCTGATCTCATCTACAGTAAATTTTAATTTTCCTTTATCATCCTTGTGCATATTTTTCCCTTTGTTCACCAAACCCTTCCTACTTCTACAGAGTCTTGCAATGTGATCGGATTTTTTATAGTTATAGCACATAACATTTCTTTGTTCAGAATAGTTATTTCGTTGATTTTCTCTTGATCGGAACTGGTTAGCAATATGGCCAAATCTATTGCACGCATACCATCTTACATCTCTATTGAAAAAGTTGTTTGACATATTTTTGCATTCAACTAACTTATGACCATACTTATTGAAATTGATACACTGACCATAGAATGATGGACCACTCAAGGATTGATTCTACTTCTACATTGAGTAGCCATATGACCAAATTTATTGCAAACAAAATAGTAACCATTGAACCTTTGAGCATTAGGTTGTCTTACCAGATACTTTCCAACTTTATTCATCTATTTTCCTTGCCTAAATCTCCTTTGTCTAGATCCAGAGCTTTATCCTTCCTCATATCCAGGACCTCACTTGTTACTTCCACTCCTTTGACTTTTAATCAATTCATCAAGCTTAGCTGATCAACTAATCTTGAACTTCTCCTTGTATTAATTTCTAATATCAAGTTCATCTTTGAGGGTAACAATATGTCTTTCAAGCTCTTCTTCATTTTTTCTTGATTGCTGCAATTCAAGTGCCAACTGAATGAATCCATCATTGATTTAGCTACATTCTTCAAATTTGTCTTCCAAGGACTGAGCAAGATTATATTCATTCTTCTTTCTATCTTCAATCTCCTTGGTCATCCTCATCACATTAGATTCCATCTCATGCTTCAGGACAACATTATCTCTAACAAAAATTTCACATTCTTCTGTCTTTTCCTTTAGGGCTTGACTCAAGCGTTCATCTTCCATGCTTTTATTGTCTTTTTGCTTGATTTGATCACATAGTTGCTTTCTCTTTTCCCTAGACTTATTGATTTGATCTTTCAATGACTGAATGAATTTCTCAGCATTCGAGAGGCTTGCTTACAATTCCCGGACTTTAGATTTAGACTGATTAAGATCATCTAGTGCCACCATAAGTTGTTGATGAAGACTTCCAAAATCCATTGAATCACTTTTGCAGATCTTCCCCAATATTTTAAACTTCTTCCAAGGAATAGGGGCAGACAACTAAGAGGGGGGTGAATTAGTTGTCACATAAATTATACTTATTAAACTTATTCTCATATTTGATAATTAAACATGAAAGAAAAAACCATCACCACATCAGAAACACACATAACACCAAGATTTTTGCATGGAAACCCTGTTAGGGGAAAATCCACGGTGGAGGTTAATCCACAAGTTTATACTCTATTAAAAGTATAGTAAATAGGGAATGCACATGCATTCAAGCACACTTCCTAGAGCTCACTACTCAAATACAAAAAGGCTTACTGCCCAAAGGAAGACACATTGTCTTACAGTCAAATTCGGATTAAATCCATCTGAGAGATTTTGAACTGAGAAGATAAAATTTGCTAATGCTTGATTATAGTTCTGGTTAAGCACATGAACACTCTTTCTTCTGCTCACTCTTCTTCACACTTTACTTCTGCCTTTGAAAGATCTAAACTTTATTCGCACATAGAATTCACACTTCACACATCTCACATGTATCACATATCTCAAATGATCTAAACAATCACTCATATATATCTGCAACCAAGAATAACATCATCTACATGTTGGCTTCAATAAAACATAAAATATTTACAAACCGTCAACTCAATCTATAGATAATTTTCAATGCACACCAACCAAAGTAGGCCACAACATAGTGAGGACCCAAAAACACATGCTTAAACACAAA
Organism: Sequoiadendron giganteum; assembly: GCA_007115665.2. NCBI lineage: Eukaryota > Viridiplantae > Streptophyta > Pinopsida > Cupressales > Cupressaceae > Sequoiadendron > Sequoiadendron giganteum. The sequence goes on from CM021100.1 coordinate 330,053,570, forward strand.
ACACTTCAAACAATTACCCCTCGAAGATCCACAACATGCTATATTCACTTAGTCATCCTTCTTGCATTGTTAGAAAAAAAATCAATCAATTGAATCTTCTAACTTGCACATGAATCAATACGAGGCTCTATGATTCAAGGATAACATAGCTCATACATCAAAATATCTTCCCTAAGATCCATAACTCAAAATGATAACAAATAATTTCTTGTGAATCGAAAAAACAACTCTATCAGATACCCTATTCTAGCTTTGACAGATAATACATTTTGAATAAGATACCCTGTGCGGATCGAATCACTAACTAGGATTTCCATCAATGACAACACTAGATGACATGTGTAGTTTCTCTTTCCAATAACTGATACGACTTTATTTTCCTTAGTCTTTAGTTTGGAGGCTATCCTTCCTATCAAGGTTGAAGTCTCCTCTCTATGGGTCTCCATGAAAGAGCTTGTTGACGATGAGGAATATTGTATATCCTGATTGCATGAGTAGAATTACTTGATTAACATAGATAGAGGCCCTTGAATCATCTACAAGCATACCAAAACTACCTTTTTCGTAGTTACAACAAAAGGTTTTTTATTAGACACTTCAACATCGTTGACTTATTCTTGATGGAGAATCCAAAAAACCAAGCAGAACATGAAAAACACAATAAATTTGAACCCAACTGGTTGGGTCCATATGTCATAACATATTTTGGATCTGGTGCTTATTGGTTGTCCACACTTGAAGGGGAACCTTTGTCAGATCCTATCAACAACTTGCACCTACATAAATTCTATACATAGCGTCAAAGAGCCATGCTACAATCCATAAAAATACAAAAAATCATTATGTTGATGAAAACATAGAAAATAGGCATCTTGGTTACCACAAAAAATTTAGAAAATCATGAAAATAAAAAAGAGAAATAATTCGTCCAATAGTGAAAACCCCTTCGGTGGCACTTTGGATAAGTACCATGGTGAAATCCTGACAAACAAGTGCCATGTGTAGTTAGTCTCAACTCTGTCATCTACTATCACTCTACCTGGTCTTCCACCCTCATCCTTCATAACACCTTTACTCTCCATCATCTTCGTGTCATCCATCATAAGGCCTGGTCTTCTTTATCATGACTTTCAAGTAGTTGACATCTTGTTTACTTTCTCCTCCATCTTCCATCCATAATAAACCCCTATCCCATCCCATCTTTGATGGTTAGTCCTAGACTTGACCGGAGGAAATTTCTTAACACCTGGCTTCATTGAATTCTACACTTGTCATTAGAGGTCAGCATATTCCCAAAAAAGACAAAAAATCAAATATTCGACAAAAGACAAATAAATCAAATATTCCCAAAAAAGATAAATAAATCAAATATTCCCAAAAAAGACAACAAAATCAAATATTCCTAAAAAAGACAAAAAAATCAAAACATTTCAAAAAGATGAAAAAAAATCATAAAACTCCAAAAATGCAAAAATAAAATTCAAAACATGCGAAAAACACAAAAACATCCAAATAACTTTCAAAATCATAAAAATAGATTCAGAGTCAATCAAGTTTGTCTTTCTCATTGTTGAACTACATTGCCTTTCCGACTAGACATAGGTAAGGCCATCTTCTAACGTGCCCCTGAGGCATTAGGTCTGTCCCTTAGGGTGTTGTCAAATAAAATCATGATTTGGTCCCTTGTCATTGAAACAAATTCAAGAGTCATGTAGAACTACGAGGCCTCTGAGTTTATGATGTAGGCAAGGCCATCTATCGATGAGCCCCCGAGGCCACCTAGTTTATTCCTTTAGGGTTTGTTGCATCAGTCAAATAAGTCAGACATAGTCACAATCAGACACAAGACAATCATCAAAACTTCAACATTCAAATCACGATCTGACAGACAACATGGTCCAGTCAATCAACAAGTCAAACATCAATTAAATTGCCAAAACCATGTCAACCTAGTCCCTTTATGGTCCTCTTCAAGATGTGTACTTCTTGGAATTGGACCTCGTCAAAATGTCATTTTCCTTTTCAGGATGTGTCTTTCCTGACGACAGGCTCTATGACAATGTCATTTGCCTTTTTAGGATGTGTCTTTCTTGACGACGGGCTCTATCACATAGTCATTTTCCTTTTTAGGATGTTTCCTTCCTGATGACATGCATCATCAAACCATTAAAATTGTTCGCCTATCAAATCATCAAATTGTCAAACCATCATGCAATCAACCATTGACAAACAAATATTTGCCAAACATATTGAATGGTTGTTGATTTTTTTGGTGTATTTTGTCTAATTTTTTTATTTTTTTATCTCTTGGTCATGTTACTAGATACCTCAAGGATGTCCCATGAAGTATTTAGAGCTGCGATGATGTCTCATGACCTATTTTCCTTGAATGTTATCTTTGGTGTCTCTTGACAAAAAGAATAAGGAAACTTAGCCCTTAGTATGAGTTAGGACATTCCTTGTCTATGACTATCTATTTTTTCCAAGTGGATGACCTTGCACACCTTGGTCTATTTCATCTCATGGTGTTTTTTTCCATTTGTCACATTTTACTGCGCAATGATGATTATGCAATGCCTATTATATTATTTGGCAAAATATTGAAGTATCCCTTTTTTGTCCTAACATCCATATCTTATGCGCTAACATTTCTTCTATTCCTTCATCCTCTAGTATTCTCATACATTTCGAGAGAACACTCATGTTCTTTGAACCTACCTGTCCTCTTGAGGGGGCATACCACTACCTCCTCGTCATCCTTCTTCTCCCTACTTTCACACTAGGGCATATTTTTGACTTGTTTTCTTTGACACAATGTGATAAACTGTATTACGTCAAAGAGGGGCAAAATGTACACATAAAAATGACTTGGACCTTTGAAGGATAATTTTTTCTATGTCAAACTTCTTCCACACATAATTAAATTATTTAGTTATGTCCTAATGTCATGCTTCACACTATTAATTAAAATATTTCTAACCCACTTTCCATCCCACCAAATAAATAATTAAAATAATTATTTATGGCCTTTTGTCTTATTCACATTTATGAATTAAACCATTATTTCCCAAAAGTCAACTTTCCTCAATGAATTAAATAATTTATATTATTCCAACTACCTCATTTTCTCCACCATTGATTTAATTGCATTCAACTAAATCTCAGCCCTTCATTTTGAAGCTTGCCCTAACTTTGACATAATGTTTCTCTAACCCTAATGCTTCTCATCACATTGAATTCTAACCTTTGATCTTAGGGCTTTACCAACTTATAATCCTGGCCATCCATTGTCAATTTGGAATTCTTTAAAAGGCGAGCTCTCTCAAGCCATTTTAAACACACAGAGTTACCTTCAACATGCTTGAGAACTTGAATACTTGAGCACTCATAATACTTCAATATCTTTCTTGTCTATGGCATAGGTTATAGTTGCACTCCAAATCTAAGGGAAATCATACCATTTGTAGCAAGATGGAGAAGGCCACTAGAGGTCATTCAAGGGAGGCTTGAAAACTAGGTGACTTTGTTTCATGTTTCTTGCTTTCCATTGTGCTATATTTTTTATTGGGATTTAGTTTTATGCTATTTTCAAATTAAAAAAAAAAATCTCCCTAATACAAAACTAAGAAAAACTCCTTTGAACATACCTTACACTATTTTTCATTTACAATTTGTTCATGAGTTTCAAGCATACGAATCTTTGCTTGCTTCATGAAGCTTGAAGTTCATTGTTGTGTGGCACCTTATCAAAGTAATCAAGAAGTATAGCTTATATATGGTTGTATGTATGGGAGCCAAACTTAGGAATGAATTTCCCATAGCCACTTGCTTGTTTGTGTGAGTGCATACCGTCCGCGTGTGTATGTGTCTCACTTGGGGCTCACCTAGTGGATGACCTGAGATTCCATTAGCCCTTGTGAGCACGTGTTTCTTGGAAAAACAAATTAGATAAGATCCATAGCATGCAGGAAAAATGATCGAAGCTTGATCCATCCCTTTTTTTTTTCTTTCTGTCTTTGGAAGTGTATGCTTGTGCCTTTTTATTGCTCCTTATATCATTTACATGTGTGTTATTTTGTGCTTATGTTGGTTTGTCATGGGATCTTAATCCTTAGGGCTTGATCACCCCTCTTGATCATTGTTATCCTATCTTACTAGCATTGGTACATTTGAACCCCTCTTGATGCAAGTTTGTCTACTTTAGTGAGAGTTTGAAGCAAGTTCCTCCTCTTGCTAAAGTGGGGGCTAAATGTAGTGACGAAAAATGTATCCCTTCATATTTTTGCACTTGTTTTGGCCCTCCTTATTAAATTAAGCCTAATGTTGCCTTGATTTAGTGTTGTAATATGTTTAACATATTCACACTAGGTCTTAGGCCCTTGTAAACTAAGCAGACCTAGTTGTGCCTTATTTAAGGTGTTGTAAAGTGTACCTTTATTCTTTCACACTAATCTAGGGTTTTATTAATTAATTGAGCTACTTTATCATTTAATTGGATTTATTTTGCATCCACAAGCCTTATTTAAAATATCATTCTGAGATTAATCCTGACAATTACCAATATCCAATCATAATTCATTTTTTTTGGATTGCATGGCCCAAATATAGTGATTTGGGACTCATACACCACCTTGGGGATATGGGTCCCACCTAGGTTTTGGGTCCTTAATCTGGATTTCACATTAAAATAATCCTTTCTTCAAATTTGTGTCCCGAGCTTAGCCTAAGGTATAAAAGTTGTCACCTTGTTTACAAGATCACTAAAAGACACCTACAAAGCAGAAGTTATCAGATTCAGATCTAGAAATCAGATTGGGAAGAAAGAGCAGAGATTGAAGAGAAAATGTAGATTTTGACTTTCTGAAAAAAGTAGAACGAGACTGATATGCCACTTGTGGTGTATGAGTCCCAGTATAGTGTTTTTTCTATATTCCAAGAGTTCTAGATTGATCACTACCAGATTTTATTTCCTACCTAGAAACCCTAATTTGGGACTAAATTGGGCAACCTAGCATATGAGTCCCAATGTGCATTAAATTCATAATTTTCGACATTTTAAATCTTCATCTAAGCCTCTACAAGTTTCTAGGTGCACCTCTATATTTTCTTAGTTTACTATTATGATTGCATTCATTTCTAGGTCATTTACTTAAGTCTTGCACATCATTAAGTTTCATATTTAGGTTTTGCATGTTACATGTCTTTCCAAGCCCTAGCTTGGTGGTGAACCCCTTTTTAGATTCTAAACATACCTTAGGACACCCTATTGTAGATCTCTTTCCCCCATTTTATCATTGGATTGAGATATTTAAGGTATTCTTGAGTGAAACTTGAGTGAAATAGGCCCAAAAACCTAGCGTCACATCTCTTAAAAGGTGGAAAACCCTATTTTCATTGTTTCATATATATACATATATACCAAAATGTTTCCAACACCCATAGCCATGAAGGTTTGTTGTGGACAATGCATTAAGCGTTAACTTATTGAACAATATAATGTTTGATTCTGCCATTTCCATGTTTTAACAGTGGGTGGTGAGATTTAAAGATATAAACTTGGAATATCACCACTTGACCTTACATCAACAGACGTGCATCGCCACCCTTATACAAAAAAAGAGGTTTCCAACAAATAGTGATAAATCATTTTCATATGAAATACAAAATAGTGGGTTCCATTCATCTATCACCTACAAGGCTTGGATATATATCAAATTCAATGACATAAAAACACAGATTATCATCAGTCGACCGATTGGCCACAACCATCGAGATAGAATATCAATGGGCATTGAGAATCAAGCGTGGGTGTGATACTTGACCTTCTACGTAGGATCACCAATTTTAAAATGGAAAAGACAAAACCTTCTAGCTGGCTTGACCCACATGGGTTTCACAGTGATCGTCATGGTTGATTGTCAGGGTACAATTAACCCAAAAGAATAGAGCATGTACTAAGGAAAAAAACTATACAAAGATGTATTCATAGCTTAACAAGATAGTAATCTTATTCAAATGAGAGGATCGAAAATGAACTAATTGAAATACGTCAAAATGTGTTGCCTTGAGCGATTTTTCCTTCTTAGAAAAGATACAGATCCTCCAACTAGTCGATGTTCTCCTTCTTCATCTACCTTTTCCTTATCTTTCCTTTCTTCTTGTTGGATTCTTTCAATTCTTTGACTTCAAATGATCCCTTACTATTTTCAATGAGATATGGGGTCTTAATTCTACTATCTCCATTATGTTATTTGGCCACCCACTCCATTTTATTAGCATTGACTGAGGTTTTTTTGGCCATAAGGGAATTGGGCTCTATCCATTTTTAATGGGAGTTACAAATTTTTAAATTCCCATGATCTATTATTCTCTTTTGAAGAGTGAAATTAAATTTAAAGAAAATCATTCACACACATTTATGTATATATATATATTTATCATATATATACATATATATATGTATGTGCATATATATGGGTCAATGCAGGATCATGGGGGGCCAAACAGTGGTGATATGACATAGAAATGGCTAACAATTTTTTTTATCCAAATTTGATGAAACAAAAAACATTTTATAGAGAAAATTGTCAGTTTTCATAAAATATAAGATATGCCTTATTTGGAATTAAATATATAATTATTATTGATTTTTTACATAAATTCTAACTAAGGTTAAACAATTAAAAACATCTATAACTTTTAAACGGTTAAAAATTTCTCAAATCCAAAAGATGTGTCACACACTATGCTTCGCAAGCTATAGTTAAAAAAAAAATTAAAAACAAAATCATAATTTTTTGATGAAGTTAGGATGGCCAAACAAATGGTTTTTTAATATTTTTAAAAACTCCTAAAAAAATCTTAACTAAATATTTACTTGCAAATAAATTACAAAAAAATATGCATCACATCTAGGAATGTGTCCTCTACTTATATTGAAATATTTAGAATAATTTTTTATTTTTTTTCTCCCCATTAGGGTGACCTGATAAATACCTAGTTTTCATTTTTTCCTAGAAATTTAGTACTAGTGCATTGAAATTTCAAATTTTCACTGAATAAAATTACTTTTTTCCAAAAAAGGACTAATAGCTTAGAAACTACATTCAATTTGCTACAAATTCTGTTTTTACGTACTTTTCAAATTATGTTAATAGTCTATATAAATTTTTATGTCAAGTTGTGTAAATCTATCTTTATGAATTTGTATTGCCACTTAGGGGCCTAGTTTGGCCCCCCATGATCCTGCACTGACCCATATTCACATATTTGTCCTTGAGATTATATACATATGAAATCACTTACATATTTTTCTATTCAAATCATAATTCAAATTTATCCAAAAGAATAAGAAAATGAAATAAATTTTTCATACAAGATGGGTTGAGTTCCTTATTTAATTTTGTTGAATATAAGTTTCAAAACAAACAAAGCAAGACAAGAACACACAAATTTGTTCTTTCCATTAGTTATAGTTCTTACACAAAGTATGAATGCAATTTTTCAACTTTACAAACATATGCAGATGTCATATTCTATTGTGGTGTGTGATATTCCAAACTCCTTTCTTTCTTATTGTGGTCATCCAGCTAAGTGTTCCTACCTCAATCAAGTTATCATCCTTCAACCTTTTCTTGCACACGCATTCTTACACTTGTCCACTTATCAGTAACTGATAATCCCATGAAATAATTTCTTAAATCTAAAACTTGCATAGTATTCATTTTCAATTTCATCAATTGCATTCTATCAAATCCCATAAATAAAGTGATAATTTTCTATTTTTTAAATATTTCAGTTTCCTCAATTTTTAAAATGTAGTAATGAAATTGAGATATGACATCCTTCCCCAGTAGAAAGAGACATCATCCAGATGTCTAATCAAACAAAAAATTGTCACATATTTATCAATCATATTGTTTCCAAGCCAAAACATCATCATAACATGTCAATTCCAAAATATTAGACAACAATATAAGATATTCATCAATAGTCTATCTAAGAAAGAAAATGAGGGAAAGAACATTATATCTCCTCTACATCTTCCCAAGTAGCATTATGCTCATGATACTAGTCCCATTGGACCTTGTACTAAACAATTTCCTTTTCTTGCAACTTGACGTTGTGTATATCTAGAATTCTAGTTGGCTCCACTAGCCCCACTCCTAGATCCTCCACTTGTAAAGAAAACCAATCAAGTATATGAGACACATAAATGTGGTATGATTTAACAAAGAAACATGAAACACATTATGGAGTCAAGCTAGAGTAGGGGTAGAAAAATTCTGCATGCAATTGGGTTGATTACTTACAATGCATCAAACGGGCCCACATATCTTGGAGCCAACTTTGACATGAATTCTCAAAGGTAATTGAGCTCTTATGCGGATTGAATTTCAGAAAGACCTTGTCCTCAACTAAAAATTGTCTAAAGGTTCCTTTTCTATCAACATAGCTCTCTTTCCTATCTACTACCTTTTTCAGTTTCCTCATGATAAGCCTCATCTACTCTTCCATTTCTTTTAGCATCTTAGGATCCACTATGATCCTATATTCCAATCTATCCCAACTGATGGGAGTATGACACTTTTGGCCATATAGAGCCTCGCAAGGTGTCATACCTAAGGATGCGTGATGACAGTTATTATAAGAAAATTCTACCAACGGTAGATACTCTTCCCATTTATACTATTGATCCATACAATACATCCAAAAGAGATCTTCTACAACTTGATTCACTCTCTACGTTTGACCATCAGTGTTAGGATGGTAGGCTGAATTGAAGTTCAACTTAGTCCCCAATGTTGCATTCCAGGTGGTCTAGAACCTTGATGTCATTAGTGTATCTCTATTGGATATACTAGTCTTTGGAACTCCATGTAAGCAAAAGATCTCTTGGAAAAATTTCTTGGCCAAGGTCAACAATCCATCCTTAAGGTTCCTTGGGATAAAATGTGCCACCTTAGTCAGCTTATCGACTACCACCAAAATGACATCATGCATGTTCTTGCTTAAAGATAACCCCAACACAAAGTTCATACCTATCACTTGTTATTTATACTCGGGTATATTGTGGGGATAAAGGAGCCCTGTTGGATGCATGTGCTCATCCTTATCTCACTAACACTCGAAGAATATGGCTATGTATTCAACTACATTCCTTATGTGTCTCGACCAAAAGTAAAAAAAATTCAATTCGGTGATCATATTTGTAGCTCAGGGGTATCCTGAATATGGTGCATTGTGGACCTCATATAGGACCAACTTCCTAAGATCTCCAGATTTTGGAATGTGCATTCGTCTCTAGTATCTTAAGATACTGTTTGGTTCAATATTTTATCCATCAAATCAATAGTCTGATGGATTCTCTTCTAGAGCCTTTTTCACCTTCTCATAATGTTATTCACCTTGCAAATGTTGCTTCACCTGCTATTTTAGATTGAATCTGATAGAGGTCATGGGTGCTAGATATCTTCATCTTCCAATAGAATTCACCACTTGATTTTCCTTTCCTTTTATATACTCAATTCCAAAGTCATACTCACTAAGGAATTCTAGCCACCTCCTTTGATGTGCATTAAGGTTAGGTTGAGTAAAAATGCATCTCAATCCTAGGTGATCTGTTTTGAGCTCAAATGGCTTTCCCAAAAGATAATGTCTCCATATCTGTAGGGCGTGCACTATAGCTGCTAATTCTAATCGTGTGGTGCATAGTTTACTTCATGCTATTTCAGCTTCCTAGACTCATACACCACCACTTGCCCTTCTTACATTAACGCTGCTCCTACTCCATCTCCTAAAGCATACGTGATCTCTAAAAACTGAATATTAGGATCTAGAAATCTAGAATAATGAGTATTAGAGCTGTAGTGAGCTTCTTCTTAAGGAGCTAGAAAGCTTCATCACATTGTTGAGTCCACTCAAACCTCTTTCCTTTCTTTTGAAGAGACATTATTGGGGTTGCTACTTTAGAAAACCCTTGCATAATTTTTTTGTAATACCCAACAAGGCCCATAAAACTTCGTACCTCTAACACATTATGTGGTGCCGACCATTCTACAATTTCTTTTATCTTCTTAGGGTCCATAGAGACTCCCTCAATTGAGATAATGTGGCCAAGGTAATGTACCCTATCCTAATAAAAAGAGCACTTGGATAGCTTCCCAAATAGATTCTTTTCTCTTAGACATTATAAGACTATCTTCAAGTGTCAATTGTGTTCCTCAATAGACTTAGAATAAACTAAATTTCATCAATAAATATTAGGAAAAAATCATCCAAACAATCCTAGAAGAAACAATTCATGAGATTCATGAAGGTTGCAGGTGCATTGGTCAACCCAAAGGGTACAATGATGAACTTGTAATGCCCACACAAATTTTGAAAAGATTTCTTTGAAATACCTTCCTCCTCTATTCTCAGTTGATGATAACCAGACCTGAGATCTATGTTTGAGAATAATGTCGCTCCCTTCATCTTATCAAATAATTCATCGATCCTCGGAAGAGGGTAGCAATTCTTGATGGTTTCCTTGTTCAACATCTGATAATCAATACACAGAAACAAGGTTCCATCCTTCTCTTTCATGAAGATAACTGGTGCTCTCCAAGGTGACACACTAGTTTTGATAAGCCCCTTACATAATAACTCATGTAGCTAGGATTTCAATTCATATAGATTCATGGTGTTCATTCTATATGGGGCCTTAGATTGTGGCTCGACTCCTAGCACTAAGTCGATGGAGAAATCAAATTCTCGCTTCAGAGGCATCTCGGTGAGATCTTCGGGAAACACATTTTAGAATTCCCTAGGAATTGGATAATCATAAAGATATGGTTTATCATTGTTAGGTTCATTGACATGTACATCATATATGACACAATCCTTCCTTTGTTCTCTCTTAAGCTACATAGCTAAGATCTATCTAAGTTCCAGGGGTCACTATACCCCATGTTTCTCAACAAGGTTTCCATAGTCATGCAAACAACTCACCATCTGATCCTAACAATTTACAATAGCCTTGTGCTTAGTCAACCAATTAATTCTTAAGATTACATCATAGGATCATAATGGTGCAATATAAAGGTTAACTTGGGTCATGAAGTTGGGAAGTTCCAACTTCCTACAAAAGAGACATGAATCTACTACCTACTCTCCTCGATTTCCATATTGAACATGCCATGAATTTTTCATATATCTAGTTGAATGGGTAAAAAGAGAATAATTCTAGGATATATTAAGAGCTCTATAGCTCCAGTATCTATAAAAATAAAAATGGTTTGACCATAAATCTTACCCATCGATTGAATCCGAGAAGCCTAGTACTCTGCTTTGTTGTTATCCACCATTGCATGGCTCCTGTGTTGTAGGGTTTTTTACTAGTTTCCCTCTTTCCGTGTCCTCAAATTTTGAGGGTAGTTAGATGCATAATGGTATCCCCCACAAGTGTAGCACCCATCTTGACTTCCTTTCCTACCCTCAACCTTATCCTCTTTTGGGTACCTCTGCCTACTGTTATAGCTATCGTTGCCCTTGTTAGCCCTTTTATTCCTTCTACCTTGGTTGCTTTGTTCCTTATCTAGAGGATCACCTTCCCTTTTCAAACTTCTAATCTGATGGGACTTATTTCCTCTCTATCCATCACCCTTCTAAAACCTTTTGTTTCTAACCCGAGGCTTGGATTTTGATCCTTTATGAAGATTGGACAATTTTTGTAGCTTCTATTCTTGCTTAACAACCTTTAAAAATCTTATGCCATAGTATGAGTATTGTGAAGATCCACTTTAACTCCAATGTGGGGTCTTAGTCCTAGTATAAAATTTTAAATCCGAAAACTCTCATTAGATTGATACCATGACACGTACTTGAACAAGTTGGTAAACTTCTCCCAGTACTACACTACTATTGAGCCTCCTTGGGTTAAATTTTGAAATTTGGTCATTTTATTGTCAAAAAAAAGCTATGGTAGACACCTCTTCCTATAATATTGGAGGAAAAATTCCCATGTGATTTCTTATTATGGAAGTCTCTCTTCTACCTTCTTGTTGTCCCACTAAGTAGCTGCCTCTCTAGACAATTGATATACTTCCCAAGTAGCCTTAGTTTGATCTGACAAGTTGTGAAGCCCAAAATATCTGTCCATCTCTATGATCCAAGCCTCAACCGCATCCTTGATGGCCTTGCCATCGATCCTCGGTAGTGCTACCTTATTAAGATATTTTCCTAGTTCTTCCTTAGTCTGACCTCGATTGTGATCCCCTTCTCCTTGGTCAGGTATCTCATTCTTGAGATTTTGGTCTTCTCAAACCCCTGGAACCTCTTGTTCTAAATGGTCTATTCGGGATTCTTATTAGTTCAGGAGTTCCATAATTTGGTCTAAACTCTTTCTTAGCCCATTGTCCTATTCACTACTACCTACATCTTGTCTAGTGGCCACCATGGTGACTCACACTCGACCTATGCCATAGTTGTGTTTAGTATTCAAGAAAAAGGTTTTATATTTATGCTATCCTATTTTTTGCTAGTTCATTCAAATGGACTGGTAAAGAGTTCTATGAGAATGAAGTTTTTTGTAATTGCTGCGGATGTACCTGAGGTATTCTTTGAGATGGTAAAATGTCTAGTAAAGCATGTTGAGTTAATCACATGTGATTATCTTGCTTGAGATGCGTGTACTTCAAAGTTCATTGGTGTTTTCATTAGGTTTGGTCGATCTAGTGTCTACACATTACATTAAGTTTGTGAATCAAATTAAGGAAGCATGTGCTTGATCCAATATGTTGTTTGGGTCCTAAATTAAATATGTAATTGTTCCTCTCTCATTCTTATCCACCATGGGAATGTTGAGTATCCGTCCTTGGAGAATTTTTCTAAGGTTGAAGATGGTATAAATGTGAATCAAGGTGTAGTGAATTGATATCCATCCATAAATAGATTCAAGCAAGAGAAGTGTGCGAACAAGTGCGAAAAGAGAGTGTGCAAGTGTGAATTGAGGCAACAATACTTTAAGGTGTTAGATTTTTGAAAGCAGTGAGTTGATGGAATCTAAAATCTTCTGATCAAGTTGCAAATGTGTGGAACCCTAGTGGTGTATCTTCATTTATCTCTTTTTATTTTTCTATAGGCAGTGAGCCTCCTTTCTGGATAGTGATTCCTTTGTAGGTAGTGAGCCTTTGCATTTGGGTAGTGAGCCTTTTGTATTTAGGTAGTCATCCCTCTAGCAGTGTGTCTTTCTATCTGGAATTGCATTTCTACTATATTGTGAGTTAATCATCACCATGGTTTTTCCCTCATTGGGTTTTCCATGTAAATCTGGTGTCTCTAGTGTTTTCTTTCTATTATTTTCATTTCATGTTTACAATTAATAAAAAAATGAAGTTAAGGTGAAAAGATTAATTTTATAAGTAAAGGAATTTGACACAACTAATTCACCCCCACTCTCAATTGTATTGTGCATTTCAACAATTTGTATTAGAGCTCTAGTTCCTTAGTGAAAATATTAACCGCTTGAGGGAGATCAAATGACACACAAGCTAAAAATTTCTATTTTTGATGGAGCTGATTACAGTGACTGGAAAGAGCAGATGAGAGGTTATCTGATTTCACTTAGTTCCAGTACTTGGAAGGCTATGGAGAAAAAGTATGTGATACCAGTATCTAGTCCTTCCTCTGGTAATGAGATTGCAAATTTTGAAGAGAATGAAAGAAAAATGTATTCTATCTTCAGTGCATTATCTAAAACTGAAAGAACAAAATTTATTTCTCTAGGCGTGTCTAATGAAGTATGGACAAAATTGAAATACACTTATAAAGGGAATGATAGATTAAAGTTGTCAAAGAAATTTACTGCTAAGCGAAAGTCTGAGAAATTGATAATGGAAGATGGAGAAGACATTCCAAGCTATTATCAGAGAGCTGAACTTATAGCAATAAAAATCAAGAATCAAGGTGGTACCATGATAGATGAAGATATAATTGAGAAGATCTTGATGAACTTACTAGAAAATTATAGTGATAATATCTCTGCTCTTGAAGAACAATATGATCCAAAGGCATTTACTAAGGAGCATCTATTTGGTGTCCTGACTGCATTTGAAATGAGAAAATTTGCAAGTGATAAGGAGAAGACTAAAATAACTTTTAAAGAAATGAAGATAGGAGATGATTCAGATGATGATGATCCAAAAGATTTGGAAGAAAATTTCACAAGGAGATTAAAGAAAGGTACTGGTAAATACAAAGGTAAGTTTCCTTTTAATTGTTTCAGTTGTGGAAATATTGGTCATTATGCATCAAGATGTCCTAATAGAGCTACACAAAAGAAGAATAAGGATATAATAACAATCACAAAGACAAAAAGGATAGAAAGTTCAATAACTTGTATTATGTCAAAGAAGATGCAAGAATTTCTGGAGATGAATCTAACATTGAGGAATATAAATATGAATGTTTGTTTCTATCCCTAGAAAAGAAAGTTGTATCTACTAACCATGGAAAGTGTGCAAAGGAATCTGGTCTAGAGAGTAAGAAGGATGAAACATAAGGTACTTTGGTAACTTCTTTTCATGCTAGACAGGATGGAATTTTTTGGGTAATTGATAGTGGATGTTCAAACCATATGACTTGAGATAAGAGTAAGTTTACAAAACTTGAGAAGTATGATTGGGGAATAGTTATGTTTGGAGATGACTCTGGTGCTAAGATTTTTGGTAAAAAAACAATTAGCTTTAATCGAAAACATAATACTGACAATGTTTATTATGTAAAGGGCTTAAGGAATAATCTCTTGTGTTGGAAAAATGTGCAACAAAGGTTTTAAGCTTGTGTTTCACGATAACACTTGCGAGATCAAAAAAGGATCCGGAATTGTGGTAGCAGCTGGAAGAATAACTCATGGAAACATCTATCAACTTAAGGGTGGTGATGGTGAGTGTTTCATTTCTTAGATTAATGAGAGCTGGCTCTGGCATCAGAGGATGGAACATGTGAATTTTGATAATTTGATCAAGATTAGTTCTAGGGAATTTATCAGAGATCTACCTAAAATCACAAATCCTTCTAATTCAATTTGTAGAAGTTGCCACATGGGAAAAAAAACAAGAAAAAAATTGTAAAGGAAAGGAACAAGCATCTACCGAAATGCTAGAATTGATCCATACAGACCTCTATGATCCTACAAGAACAAGAAGCCTAAATGGTGATAGGTACTTTATGCTCTTAATTGATGATTACTCTAGGATGACATGGGTTACATTTCTTAGAGAAAATGCTCAGGCTCTTGATAGATTCAAGGTGTTTAAGGAAAGAGTAAAAAATGAGGCAAATCTGAAAATCAAATGCTTAAGGTCTGATAGAGGTGGAGAATTTACATTTGGAGAGTTTAATGCATTTTGTGAAGAGCATGGCATAAAAAGACATCATTCTACTCCTAGATGTTGGAAAAACAAGGATAGACGACTAAGAGCGGGGGTGAATCAATTGTTTCCAAAATAAAACTTATTCAACATTAATCAACCTTAAATCTCAGATCTTATAATTAATAGTCCAAGCATAAATAAATAACACATCAGAGACACATGGACACCAAGATTTTATACTGGAAACCTTGTTAGGCGAAACACCATGGTGGATGCTAATCCACAAGATTATACCCTGTTAGAAGTATAATGAAGAATAAAAGAGGAATGCACTTGTATTCAAGCACAATGCCTAGAGCATACTGCTCAGAGGAAGGCTCACTGCCTTACATACAATAATCGGATTAAGTCCATTTGATGAGATTGAACTGAAGAAATAGCTTCTACAAAAGCCTGATTACAGTTCCGGTTAGGTGCACAAAAACTTCTACACACTCTTCCACACTCTGCTCAAACTTCTTCACACTCTACTCTTCTCTTGAATCATTTGACCTTTATTCACACATGTACATCAATTGCACACACTGAGCATTGCATCTAAATGAGGAAAACAATCACTTATATATATCTACTACATGGATTTACATCCACTATTCAGTCGGCCTCAAACAAAGAATAAATTACAACTGTTGGCCTAAAAACATGAATAAATTTTAATGTGCACAAACACAAGTTGGTCATAACATAGTGAGGACCCAAACAAACACCTTAGAACATGCCAAACAATAAAATATTAATCTTCATGGATCCGCAACACGCTACTACCATCATGTCGGCCAAGAACATGAAAACTCGAGCACACATCGGAAAAATCTTTGATCATGAACACTTTAATCAATGCAAATGTACAACAAGGATAGAGTAAGATCTAGACTCATCCATGAACATCATAGATACATGTGCAACAACTGCAATTACCCGAATTCATCCTCTTCATCCAAGAACACCATCTACAAAGACTGAATAACTATAGGAAAACAGATCTTCATAACTTCCATAAATCTTTATGCGAACCTTTGAAACTTTTGGACAACATACTAGAAAGCTTCAGAAACAAACCCTTTGAAGCACACCTTCAGATCTTCAACATACAAAACTTTCCAACCTTCTGACCTTCTCAGCTTCACTGGCTGCCTGCAATATTATTTTTTAAAATTTTATCAATATCCTCGACATATACAGCCTTAAGCATTATCAATGCTAACAGTGTTGACATCAATGAAAACCACATATCAGCAATGCAACCACAAAATCCAACACTAGAACCCCTCAATATAATGGAGTTGTGGAAAGAAAGAATCAGACTATTTAAGAGGCTGCCAGAACTATGATGAAAGAAGAAAATGTTCCTGATGTGTATTGGAGAGAAGCAATCCAAACTACTCTTTACATTCTTAATAGAGTTCAAATCAAAGGTAAAATAACTAAGACCCCTTATGAGTTATGGACTGGTAAGACTCCTACTATGAAATAATTTAAGGTTTTTGGAAGTAGATGTTACATTAGAAGAGATGATGAAAATCTTGGAAAGTTTGATGCTAGATGTGATGAAGGAATTTCCCTTAGATATTCAAATAAAAACAAGGATTATAGATGTTTTAATAAGAGATTGGGGAAAATAATTTAAAATTCTAATGTAAAGGTTGATAAAGCTATGTATAGCCCAGTGGAAATAAATGAAGTTGAACTTGATGATCCAATCTGTGTGCAAATACAAGAAGAAGAAAATGAAGAACAAAGTGATGAAAAGGAAGACACTTCGGAACTTGCACCTTAGAATCCTAAATATGTTTAGAGAAATCATCTAGAGGAAAAGATAATTGGAGACAAAATTTAAGGAGTGAAGACAAGGAGCAAACTGGTTTAGGTAAGAAAAATTTTACTTTCTAAGATAGAACCTAAGATTGTGAATGAAGCATGTAATGATGAAAGATAGGTTAGAGAAATAAAATAGGAACTACAACAGATAGAGACGAATGAGACATGGGAGCTAGTCCCTAGACCTACAAACAAGAATGTAATTGGTTCAAATGGGTATTCAAAAACAAGATGAATGAAGATGGTGAAGTGGTAAGAAATAAAGCAAGAGTTGTATGTAAAGGATATTCACAGGTTGAAGGAATAGATTCTGAAGAAAATTTTGCACCTGTAGTAAGAATGGAGGCCATTCAAATGTTCTTAGCATTTTTCAGCTCATAAAGACTTCAAAGTATACTAGATGGATGTCAAGACTGCATTTATGAATGGAGAACTAGAAGAAGAAGAATACATGGAGAAACCAGAAGGTTTTCAATTGTTTGGAAATATGGACATGGTTTGTAAGTTAAAGAAGGCATTATATGGACTGAATCAAGCTCCTAGAGCTTGGTATGCAAGACTAGATAGATACTTGAGAAAGCAGGGATTCAGTAAAGGGTCCGTAGACAACAATCTCTACTTCAAGTTTGAGAAAAAAAATACAGATAGTTGTGGTATATGTTGATGACATCATTTTTGGTGGAAATGAAGGTATGTGTAAGATATTTGCTGAAGAGATGCAAAAATAATTTGAAATGTCTATGATTGGTGAATTGAATTTATTTCTTGGATTTCAAGTAAATCAAATTGACAAAGGGCTATTCATTTCACAATCCAAGTATGTTAATGAATTGTTAAAGAAGTTTGGAATGGATGACTCCAAACTGGTTTGTACCCCTATGGTAACTAGATGTAAGATGAGTAAGGATGATGAATCTGCTAAAGTTGATTAGAGCATGTACAAATCCATGATTGGTGGACTATTGTATCTTACTGCTACTAGACCTGATATCATGCATGCAATATGTTTAGTTGCAAGATTTCAAGAAAAACCTAAGGAAGCACATGTTACTATTGTGAAGAGGATATTCGGATATCTTAAAGGAACTCCAAATTATGGGCTATGGTATCTGAAGTAAAATGATTTCACTTTTAATTCCTACACTGATGCAAATTGGGCTGGATGTGTAGATGACCGGAAGAGTACAAGTGGCGGTGAATTCTTCCTTGGAGGAAAACTGGTTTCATGTTAAGCAGGAAATAGGATTCAATTTCTTTATCCACTACAAAAGTAGAGTATATTGCATAAGCATCCTACTATACACAAGTACTTTAAATGAATAAAACCTTGATGGACATAGGTGTGGTGAATGATGAACCTATCTCTATATTTTGTGACAACACAACTGTTATAAACATTTCAAAGAATCTAGTGATGCATTATAGAACAAAGCACATATCTATTAAGTATCACTTCTTGAGGGAAAAGGTATTGAAGAATGAACTCAGACTTGAATATGTACATACCAAAGAACAAGTTGTAGACATATTCACTAATTCCCTTCCAAAGGATACTTTTGAGTATCTTAGAGAGAAGTTAGGGGTTACTACCACTCCTTGTTTGAAATAAGTGCACATGGAGGTGCTTTGGTCTATTGGATTCACACTCTTTTTTTCCAGATTGATAATTGAGGTCTACTCTTTAGGGGGAGTAGAGAAGTGCATTTTTGTAGTATGAGATGTGGGTGTACTCCTTAGGGGGAGTGGACAAAGATTTATATGGAAAGAACTTCGTTTTCCATTGATGTTAAAGGGGGAGAGAATCATGTGAAAATTTTATGCTTGGCAAGTTGTCACTTCTAGAAATCATGTATGCAATCATTGATGGTTTTTTCACATCATGTTTGTTACCATCAATGACAAAGGGGTAGATTGTTGCAAGTATGGATGTGTTTATTGGTGTTGTCATTTATGTTGTCATTTATGTCAGCACAGTTTAGGTTGAGTACAAATGGTACTTCTATAGTTGAGATACTATAGAAGTGCTTAGAGTACATGTAGCTACATTTATGAAGGTGTAGTTATGGTTTTGCCAAGTTCTTTTGAGAGGATTTGAGAAATCATGAAATTAGTATTGAAGTATCTTCTGATTGTGCTCTGATATTCCGCTTCTCATTTATTTTGTATTGATCCTATGCATGTGTGGATCTGTCAGTGTGTTCATAAGCTTCAATGGATCGTATATCCTGAGTTTTAGCTTATGGGTTGATGGAGAGTAGAAGTTATGTTCACCGATATGAACTAGTTTGGTAGAACTATCTGTGTGTGGACTAGGAATTTTTTTTTTACTTTGTAGACTTCTGATATTTGCTTTCAGATCTTGTAGATTTGGGAGATGAATCTTTCTGAGGATTTCTGTGTTTTGAAAATTTCACTTGTGGTTTGGTGCTCTAGAAGACCTACTCTAGAGCTCCTGTGTTTCGTTGGTTGGTCTGAATGGACTGGTAAAGAGTTCTCTGAGAATGAAGTTTGCTGTAACTGTGGCGGATGTACCTGATGTGTTATTTGAGATGGTAAAATATCTAGTGAAGTGTGTTGGGTGATCCATGTGTGATTATCTTCCTCAAGATGTGTGTACTTCAAAGCTCATTGGTGTTTTCATTAGGTTTGGTCGACCTGGTGTCTACATGTTACATTAAGTTTTTACATCAAATTAAGGAAGCCTGTGCTTGATCCAAGATTTTGTTTGGGTCCTCGATTAAATAGTTAATTGGTCCTCTATCATTCTTATCCACCACGGGAATTTTTTTAGCCAACCTATTTTTAATTTGTATTTTATAGTCAACCTTGGAGAATGTTTCTAATGTTGAGCATGGTATAAATGTGAATCAAGTTGTGGGTATGTGCGGGATCATCATGGGCCAAAAAGTGACGATATGTAAGTGATATGATGGCCCATGTGGCTGACGACTCTTGTTTACCCAAAATTGATGAAACTAAAAGGGTTTTTAAAGGAGATTCTCATCTTTTGACCAATATAAATCATGCTTTACTTTGAATGTAATAAATAATTATTATTCATTTTCTATTTGAATTATGACTAAAGTCCCGATTGATAGGCTATTTGAAAAAAATCTATAGCTTTCAAACGGTATCACATTTTTTGAATTTGAAACATGTGTCACATTATATGCTTTGCATAGTATAGGATTTAACAAAAAAAAATGAATTTCATGAAGTTTTGACCAAGTTAAGGTGGTTAGACATACAAGTTTTTATATTTTTTAAAAGTTGTAATAAGAAAATAATAATTAATTATTTACTTGGAAAAAAATTACAAAAAAATATGCATCACATCAGGACATGAGTCCTCTACTTATATCTAAAAATTATAAAAATCTATTATCATTTTATTGTGGTTAGGGTGGTCAGACAAACACATGCTTTTTATTTTTTCCCTAGAATTTAAGTATTACTGCATTGAAATTTCAAATTTTCACCAAATAGATTTTTTAAAAAATAAAATAAACCTAGTAGTTTAGAAACTACATTCAATTTGCTACAGATTCTATTCTTACATATTTTTGAAATAATATAGATAACTTATTCAATTTTTTATGTCAAGTTCCCTAACTTTGATTTTTTTGAATTTTATTGCCACTTAAGGGCCTATTTTTTCCATGATGATCTTGCACATACCCTTGTAGAGAATTCATATCCATCCATCAATTGATTCGAGCAAGAGAAGTGTGTGAACTAGTGTGAAAAGAAGAGTGTGCAAGTTCAAATTGAGGCAACAATACTTTAAGGTGTTATATTCCTTAAAGCAGTGAGCTGATGGCATCTACAATCTTTTGATCAAGTTGTGAATGTGTGGAACCCTAGTGGTGGATCTTCATTTATCTCTTTTTATTTTTCTGTAGGTAGTGAGCCTCCTTTCTGGACAGTGAGTCCTTTATAGGTAGTGAGCCCTTGCATTTAGGTAGTGTGCCTTTTGTATATAGGCAGTGAGTCCTCTGGTAGTGAGCCTTTGTATTCAGTATTGCATTACTACTATATTGTGAGTTAATCCTCATCGTGGTTTTTCCCTCATTGGATTTTCTACATAAATCTGGTGTCTGGTGTTTTCTTTCTATTGTTTGCATTTCATGTTTACACTTAATAATAAATTGAAGTTAAGGTGAAAAGATTAATTTTATAAGTAAAGGAATTTGATACAATTGATTCACCCCCCCTCTTAGTTGTCTTCTAAATTTCAACAAAAGATTGATCTAATAGAGACAAATAAGGAGATGAATAAGATTTAGAAAAATAAGTATGAGTTTGTATCAACATTTGATGTAGATATTTACTCCAAAAACAAAGAAGAGAGCTTTGGCTCAAGGGTATCTTTAATGGAAATATTTCATTCCCCATCATAGAAATCTTGTTGATGCTTTGGCACATGGAAATGAGGTATAATTCAATTTTCTTAAACTATTGGAGAAGATCTTGGTAGAAAATATAGAGTTACAATAATTTGTAGAGTTCGAGGCTTGACTGTGTATACAGTTAAGGGTTTGGCAACTTTATTGGATGGAGCATTTATGGAAAAATTAGGTCATTATGGAAGGTTTATAAGAATCCACACTTAATCAAATTTCATTTCAAAATTATTATTCAAGAAGTGAAAAGAAGAGGAAGAACATAGAAGTGTTTTTGAAGTGATTGAGATCTTGTGCGTGTGAAACCCTAGCTGAAAAGAAAAGTAAAAGGTATTTATAGTTTTACACTTGCCCCAGTTTTTCATAAATCATTTTCAGAACAAATTTAAATGGATACTCCAAGGTTTGTTAAAGTTTTTGAATAACACTAACCAAAGTTTAAGAAAGGGAGAGGATTCCTCAAAAGATGGTGGAGAATTACAAGAATGACATTACATTCTTCGTGACAAAGGATGACAATATCATACAAGATGTAGAACCTAGAACAGGGTGGATCCCAAAAATGGGATATGAAATCACTAAGATATTATGGTGACTGTAGATTACATGTGGAAAAAAACTAAGGACACCTCTGAAGAGAGGTATGGAACATATGAGGAGAAATGAATGAAATTCCACATGGACCAGAGGTAGAAGACCATTACAAAGATAGATGACACGATGACTACATAGTTTATGAAGACTATGGGCCTCACAAAAGAGAAATTTGAAAAAGCTAAGACTATGTCTAGAATTTTAGGTGGTTCATCAAGTGTAAGGAGATCTGGTAGAGCATCTACCACTCTTCTAATTACCCAGAAGTCCTTTGAGACGAAGCCTATAACAGGAGAAAAGAGAAAAGAACCTGTCAATGCTACAATGAAAGAAAAGACCTCTCCAATATAATAGAAGAAGAGGCATAAAAAATAAAAGGCAGATCTGGTAGCACAATAAACTGGCCTAGTGAGAAGGAAAGTGAAAAAAAAGGAAATAAGGGAGAATTACTTGTGTGTTAATGTTGAAGATGGAAAAGAAGAAGAAGGACCACAATTGGTGGACATAGTAGAAAATTTAAAGATTTACAAGGTGAAGCAAGTTAAAAGAAATTAAGAATAGATATTATGGATACAAATGAAGAGGTTGAAGTAGAAAAATAAAAATAGGACTTTGTGATCCACATGAGAGAGAAGAAAATAGAGTCCAACAAGAAGAAGACACTGAAAGAGAAGAAAAAGAAAAAAAGAAGAAACCTTTGGTGAGGACTCATAGTCCCATGAAATTGGATGAATTATTTAATGGGATTGTGCAAAATGAAATTCTAGAAGAGACTACAGTAGTATATACTAAGGCTAATGAGGTGGAAAAGACCACCATTGTAGAATGCATTATTGTTTATGAAATGGATATGAGAAATATTGAAAAATAATTTCCTAAAGAGCTTTGGAATGTTTTGATTGAGAGAAGACAAGAAGCTATAGAGGAAGAAGCTAAATTGAAATCTTATGCTTTAGAGAAGATTAGTGCTCCTCTTTCCAAAGAGAATAAAGAAACATTGGCTACACTATGCAATGAGAAATTCAAAATGAAGAAAAGGGTGACAAACGTTATGAGAAATGATCAAAACGATCTCAAGAGGGTCTGGAAAGAGTCTATAGAGAAGGTTGTATATTGTGTAAGGGGGTAATTGAGAGTGAAAATAAGATCAAAATGAATTGAATTGAAACTAATCTTATTCAAAACAAATATCATGATTCATGCCCATTACTCAAAAAATGAAACTACGAAAAACAAACTCAAATGATGCAATAAAAAAAGGAATATAAAATGAATTCATAAAAATGTAGTGTTACCATCCCGTGTCAAAGTATATTCACAAATATGTTCAATTGTTTTTTGTATCAATGCAAAGCCTCCATTTGTCTGTAGCAAAAGCTTCAAAAATGGGTGTGTGTTGATTGAAGATGCATGTAAAGCTTTTTCAAAAGATTGATTATGATTTCAACATTACTTTGTTGTATAAAATATTTTGATTCTCTAATTTGTTTTTCAAGAAGAAGATGATTTTTATATAGAATTTTTGTTTTGAAATGAATGATCGAGATCGTGTAGTAGAATATCCTGATGAACAGTTCAAAACTATTCAAAGGATTTAGATGGGAATAATTAGTGCATATTGATTACATAATCGACATGATTGAAGAAATCAATTTGAGTGTTCAGTGGAATTGAGGAAATAGATTGAATAATTTGTGGAATTGAAGAAATCATGTTGAGCTTTCAGTGGGATTGATAAATAGATGAATAAGTGAGAAATAGATGGATCAGTTAGCCAATCAGAGTGAGCAATCGGGGGATAGTAATTTTCTCAATCATAAAAGTGGGTGAAGATAATTAATTGATTTAACTAATTAATTTTTGAGTTGAACATGCAAATCATGTTTGACTTTTGCAAACAAATTTGTATTTGTTTGTTTTGACCTTTTTCAATGATGTTTGAATAATTTATTTAATTATTCAAGTTTAGGGGAAAGTGATTTAATTAAACTATTAAATATTAATAATTTAATTGATAAATAGGGGAATAAAGTGAATTAGAAAAATAATTAAATAATTGATGTTATTTAATTAATCATAGGGAATAAAATTAGATTAAGACTTTATTAAATAAATGAAATTTATTTAATTAGTCAAAAATGATGAAAACGTGAATTAATTAAATCATGTAATATTATTCAATTAATAGAGGAAATTAGGGTTTTTGATGCTTTTGATGTGAAATGCAATGATATTTTGTGATAATGATGTTGATGATGAGAAAATGTCATTTAGTATGTGCAATATGTGTTAGCTCATTTTTACATGTCTACATTTTGCTTGTCTTTGAGACAAAGTATTGGTTGCTTTGTTTCAAAGAATTCGATGTTAAGATGAAGATTTGAAAAATTTATATGCCCCACTATACCCCAACGGTCAGTGGAAACATGGTAGGATGTTGGGCTACCCCCTTGAGAGGTTGGCCAAAAAATTCATTTTTAAGGTCGAGCTCACGACACTGTTTCATTTAAGTTTAGATACATTGAGGACAAAAAGTTAAGCCTATAGGACCTTCATTGATAGTTCAGATGTTCTCGAGAGGTCCTAATTTCAACCTAGGAAGGTTTCCTAGGTATAGAATTAGGGTTTGGGGGGTTAAAATAGGTAATTGGGGTTTAATTTTCCTCATTTGCACTTTGAGCCTATAGAAATTTCTTGTCTTTGGATTTCATGATTTGTCAATTTTCGAGGAGCTATGGTGTGGATTCGAGGAGCCCCACATCGAGGGGGATGCGGTTCGCGAGTTTGAGCAACTTGTAGGTGTCGATGCCCTGATATTTACCCTATCCTTTCCTATTTTAAACTTGTCTTTTATGTGTAATTAATGGATGAAAAAATTTATAGCGTAAGCGGTAATCTTTTGTTTTTTTCGCCTTTGAATCATTTTTAGCACTTTTTCTATTTATAAATGAGCCGCACTTGAAAATTTTTCTCACACTTGCTTTAAAATATTCACTCTTAAGTTCAATTTTCACCTTTATTTTTTCCTTTGATTAAAATGTTCACTTTTAAATTTTTCCATTTAAAATAAACTCCTTTGCGATAGAGTTTCACCTTTGTTACAATTGTTTTATTTTGTTGTTTGGACTGATTTTGAGTTTCTTTTCTGGTTTTGACAAAACAGTTAGTAATTTTGACTATTTTTAATGGTTTTGTAAAAAAAATTACTTTTGACAAAATGTTTTTTCTTTTCCTATTTCTCAAATTTTAAGCCAATCCATTCATTGTCATAGGTTTGTTTCATGTTTTCGCATCAAATTTTTTAATGTCATGGGTTGAATGGTTACAGGCGGTTATCAATCCAATTATGTTGAGGGAGCGAAGACCATGAGAGTTGTTTGATTTGATCACTAGATTCCATGAGATGGAGCAAGATGTTCTAGATATTGTGGGGCTACAACATATTTCCTACATATTGACTATCAGATGCCAACGAGTGATGATGACTTCTCTTATTGAGAGGTGGCATTCAGAGACATCATCTTTTCACTTACCTATTGGGGAGGCCACCATCACCTTGGAGGATGTGTGGAGGATTCTTCCTATACCTATTCATGGAGAGCTTGTGACCTATTTTGTACATTGGGGTATACGTGCTATGTGTCGAGTACTTGGTGTGAGGGATTTGTAGGTTTTTGAGGCAGAGATAGACCTATCTTTATTCGTGGACAGTGTCAATCCTATTTCACTTGTTCTATGTGATTTTCTTTTAGGGCTCATCGTTCCTGATCGATGAGGAACGTATTTTCTTGTTGGTTGGGTTGTATGAATCAAATAGATGTTCGAGCATGGCACTAGATATGCATGGGGCTCATGTCTCCTTACACATTTATACAAATATATGCATGAGTTTTTGTATCGAGGAGGTCGATCCATTTTTGTTGATGTGAGTTTACTTAATGTGTGGGCCTAGGAGCACATCCCAATTACCTGGCCTGATGGCATATTGGATCAGATCTCGAGGATCCATATTCATACAAGTATGGTGAATTTTTGCATTACACTTGGCTTGGAAAAATTCCTTACTATCATCGTGTTATAAATGATATGTCTTGTTTTGTGTGGAGGCCATATTTGGATTGTGAGGTATGGCATGATGATCAGGAGAAACTGCCATATTGTAGATAGAACTGGTGGCTTATTGGTCATGCTCATTCTCTATTAGAGAATTATCTTCTTGAGATCTTGTGTTTATCAATAGTTCGATGAGAGATAGGGTTAGTTTGCCTATGCCCAGGACACTCATTTTGGTAGGATCACTTGAGAGGTCCATGTATGTGGGATGTAGGTAGATTGAGATGCAACCTTGGAAGATTTCAGAGTACTTGCCCCATTTAGGTGGGGGTGACCAATTGGATAGGCGGGTAAGTGCACCGATCTGTGACACAATTTTGGCTCTTAAGATTGTAATGTCACTTACCCGATTTTCCCTAGAGTTCATCTGTTGATTAGGTTTTAGAATTCTTCTTTTCCAAATGAATGTTCTCTTAATGCAATAACCCTAGATAAGAATCCTGTATTCACCATATTAACAACAAATCTGTTAGCATTAATATCAGATATCAAAATATAAGCATAATCAAAAGTAATAATGAAGACATAAGAGGAGTGGCATTGGTAGATCCACCCGAAGCTATCCATCTAAGCCCAAGGGCACAAGCATCCCCTTAGGACAACCCACCCCTTGGCTCCGAGATGAACATCCAAACTAAGACCATTTCATACTCAGAGTGGCGTGCTTAGTGGAAACATTGGTACCTGCTTTCTCTACCCATTTCAGCACCTCAGAAGACACTTTACTTATTGGGGATAGTCGGGGGAACTGATAAGTGGCCCTGGCCTACCACCCCTCCAGGGCTGCAACGGACTATGAGTGGAACCCCCACCCCTCCATGGTCCACCCAGGCCTTGGGATTGGGCGGACTATGAGTAGAATTTCCACCCCTCCAGGGCCCATCCCTGCCTTGGGTTCCGGGGGCGGACTTAAGTGGGGTTTTTAGGCACCACTTCCTTCACACCCTTCCTCCCAATAAGCTTGCAAACACAAGGAAGACAATCTTTTAGCAATCAAATACATTTTCTTTTATTACTGATTCTTGAAGTCAATATCAACATCATTATCATCATGATAATATTAAAGAAAGCATTATGCCAATAATCAGACTAGCTATATTTATTTCTTATATTCAAAATATGCTAAATATTATTGCTAAGTGAGTACATCACCTGAGTTGCTATATCTCTCCATGTTTCCTTACTCGCCTCCTTCAACCTTATACTAAATTGATCATAGGATGAGGACAATTCATAAATATACATAATCTACTTATGTTTATATTAAAGAGTCGTCATTACTTATAAGTATCATTATTGCATAATCATGTATATGTATTTATATATATATATATACTTTATATACATATATATAATTATTCTTTTACTTATATCCATTTGTATTCATATAATTATTCCTTCCTTATTCATATATATTCTTTATTTATTGAATATTGTTCATTAGAAAATTTATCTATATCTTTGCATATATACTTGTATGCCTATTAAATTATATATATATATATATATTAAATGACTATATTTCAATGCATAACAATCATTGTTGCTGCTGTTCTAAATTGCAAATTTTATTTCTCAATGTTTTCCCTCGCTTCTATTTATACCATTCAAGGTAGGTGACTCATGGGGGGGATGTATTGTTTGGTTAAAGAGGTGACTTTTCATAAAATACATCCCTTTGTTAGATTTAATTGCTGCCTTTATCATCACAATAATATCTATTTTTAAAATAATATATTATTACTATAATTATGATATTTCAGATTTCTATTTATTTTATTATTTTATTTTGATGTTTTATTGAACATATTTTAACATTAAAGTATAATAATAAAACAATTTGCTAATATCTTATTATTATTTTATTCTAATGTATTACAATTTTTGATGTGTAATGATTATAATATCTATGTATTATTATTATTTTTGATATTAAGATATTTAATAATAGAATGTAATAACAATAATTTGCCTATATATTATTATTATATTTATTTCATATTTTTATATTTTTATATTGATATGATACACATTTATTTTATATTTTTATATTAATATTGCTATTTATTTTATTTATTAATTTATTTGTATTTTAACACTTGGTCTTTATAGTTCTGCTATTTCGGGGACATGACAAAGATGCCATTTTTTTTCTACAATCAAAAAAATCTGATTTGCACGAGAAAATGAAGATAGTTATGCTCAAAATTTCAAGATGCGGCAAGAAAAAAGGTTGAAGTTCTCCAAGTCTACTTTCTAAGCTACTATTTTTTTTTGAAATTAATGAAGATTAAGGGTCTCAAAAAGGGGGGGGGGGCAAAACAGGTCCTATTTTTATCAAAAAAAATAGCATAGTGCCCGAGGGCTCCCGCCTTTTTGATTAGAGTTTTTTTAGAATTTCAAAAATCCCAATGGTGAGAAATTAGCTAACACCATGTAGTTTATCCTCGTTCTTTCGGATAATTTTTTTAATGAAAATATAATATTTACTAAATTTTCAAAGTGGACACATCTTGAAAAGCTGAAAATTTAGTGTGCTCCCCCCCAATGTTTTTTCAAACTAATCAAAAATTGATTTATTTTTTTCATCATGTGTAGAATGGAGTCTAGTTTCAAAAAATGTAATTTGTTTCACATTCCAATGAACGAGTAAAAATATATCCTAAACCTAGCACATGTTGGTTTTTTGACCAAAAACGAAGACATTTACAATAGAAGCCATGGATCAAAACCTTAACTAAATCAAAATTAAAAAAGAATTATATATTTAGATAGCTAACAGAGAGGTTAACACTATCACAATTTTTTTATAAGCTTGCATTGAAATACGTGCAAATGAGACGAGGAGCACAGATAAATATATGAAGAAAGTTTGCACCCTTTCAAACAATCACGTCATTTTCATGAAATGGTTGTCCAAACCTTTGGGTCGGATGCCCAATTCAAAATCCAACCCATAGGGTTGGTATTTCCAATGCAACTTATTTGGCGTGCACCAAATGGGCTGCTTCATTTAGCGTGTGCCAAATTTGGCGAGCGCCAAATGTGATTCATGACTTTTGGAATGCATTTTTGTAAACTCTTTGATTTTCGCTTTCTCTGTCAGGGAAACTATATACATGAAACAAACATTTAAGTATAATTTTGACATTTACTTATGGACATTTAATTTCTTATACTTTAAGTTATATTTCATGTATATATAGGTAGGATTTTTGGGAGTGGTTTCAGATCTCTAGGAGTTATAATGCAAATTCTAGTTTTTGGAAGATCTTAAAAATTTCCTTCTTAGTCAAATTTTAGTAATCAGCATGTCAAATTTCACTAATCAGGAGGTCAAATTTTAGTACTCAGGAGGTCAAATTTCATCTTTCTCTCTCTAGCTCACTCATTTTCATCTCTTATTCTCTAGACCTCTCTCTCTCTCATTATCTCCATCCCTTTATGTAACAATATCTTCCTTGAGCTCAAGAACTATGTCTCTACATGTCCATCTCTCTCTCCTTCCCTCTCCAATATCTATCTCCTTCCCTCCTTCCCTCTCTACATTTCTCTATCTCCCATCCCTCTCCTTTTATCTCTATATATCTCTCTCTACACTCTATATCACCTCTCTCTATACCTACCTATCCCTCTCTCCCTCTCTCTCCCCTCTTTCTCTCTCACTCTCTACTTCCCTCTCTCTCTCTCCTTCCCTCTCTACTCTCTATCTTTCCATTCTCTCTCTCCTTCCCTCTCTAGTTCTCTCTATCTCACTTCTCTCTCCTTCCCTCCCTCCCTCTCTATTTTTCTCTATCTCCCCCTCTCTCTCCTTCCCTTTCTACTTCTCTCTATCTCACCTCTATTTCTCCACCTCTCTCTCCCCCTCTCTCTCCCCCTCTCTCTTCCTTTCACCCACCTTTTCTCTCTACTTCTCGCTATCTAACCTATCCCTCTATACATCTTACTCTCTCCCCCCTCCTTCCCTCTCAATCTCTCCACCTTCCTCCTTATCTCTATAATTTTCAGCTCCATCACACATCTCTATCACCTATCTCACTTCTCTCTTTCTCCTTCCGTCTCTACTCTCTTTCTCT